>QTSX02003559.1:600000-847131 GCA_014839935.2 Entomophthora muscae
GCAACAGGTTGGAATTTGAACCATTTGGTTAGTTGATCTATTGCCACAATGATGTATTTCAACTTTCCAGGACCAGCACTAGTGAGTGGCCCTACCATGTAATAGATACTGTTTTAAAAGTGTATCCGGACATAATAAATCAATAGGAATGTTGACTAAGTTTTTCCCTGACCCTGGCCCACTGAAGACATCTGTTGACATATTCTCAATGTTGGTTATCATATTTTCCTAATAAACATATTTTGACATTGTTTTTATTATTTGGTGTATACTTGCATGACCTAATTGCTGGTGTAAGTCATCAAGATATGTTAATTGGTTGGAAGGAAGGATATAAGGGATGATAGTGCCTTATAATTCTTGAAGAGTTTGCCTTCTTTTAATAAAGTATGTTGGCTCAGTTTTTGGAGTATTTTCTTTACTTTGTTGTCAAGAGAGCTCCATTGATATGGTTGACTGATCAACTCATAGAGGCTATCTAGGTCTTCTCCTAAGGCAGTGAATAGTGGTAGTCTGGACAGGACATTGGCATTTCCATGTTTAATCCCTGGTCAATGGACAATGTCAAAGTCAAATTTCTGCAGCTTTACACCCCATTGTGCTAATTGTCCTTCTAGATCCTTCATTTTTCTTAACCATAATAGGCTTGAGTGATTGTTGACTACCGTAAAGTGTGTTCCTGGACATAGGGACAACACACTTTGATTGTATATAGGGCTGCTAGGCATTCACGCTCTGTAGTGCTTAGTTCTGTTCATGTTTTTTGAGTGTCCTCAAAAAGTAGACAACTGTATGTTCCTAGCCTTTGTTGTTAGTTTGGGATAAAATTGCACCAATTTCTACATTTGAGGCGCTGGTATGCAGGGCAAACCGCTTTGAATAATCAGGGTATGTAGTAGTGGAATAGTATTCAGGACATCTTTCAAGGATTGAAATGCTTCTTCACACTCTTTGGTCCAGTTGAAGTCAGTGGACGTCTTAAGTAGGTAGAAGAGTGGTTGAGCTGTTTCAGCAAAGCTGGGAATGAATCAGCAATAGTATCCTGCTATGCCTAGGATTACTTGTACCCCCTTAATGTTGGTTGGTAAAGGCATCTGGGCTATGGCCAATGCCATAGCTGGAATTGGTCAAATCCCTTCACTAGAAATGAAATGTCCCAAGAAATATAAATGCTTCTTAAAGAAAGAGCACTTAGATGGTTTAAGTGTCAACCCTTTCTTCTGGAGCCTTATAAAAACCTTTTTTAGATGGTCAAGGTGTTCATCAAACATCTTTGAGAAAACATTTATGTCACCTAGATAGATAAGGACAAAACTCAACTTAAGATCAGAAAAGGTGCTATCCATTAGTTGCTGGAAGGTGGCTGGGGCATTTGCCAGTCCTTGTGGTAACCTGATTGGTTGGTACAGACCTGATGCTGTAATAAGGGGAATTTTTTTCTTGATCTTCTTCTGCCATTGGTACTTATCAATAGCCAGAGACTAAATCCATAGCTGATAAGTAGCACTCACCACCTAGTTGTTCTAGTGTCTTGTTGATTTGGGGTAGCAGGTGCTTATCTTTTTAGTTATCTGATTCAGCTGTCAATAATCAATAAGAACTCAATTAGTACCATCATTTTCTTTGCCAGCAAGAGGGGTCAAGCACAGGGGCTACTTAAAGGTTTTAGAAGACCTGCACTTAGTAGTTGCAGAACTTCTTCACTTATTACCTTGTTGTCCTTAGAGGAGCAATAGTATGATCTTAAGTATATTGGTGACAACTCACTGATGTTAATCTTGTGTTTGACTCCTTTGACACATCCAAGGTCAAATTTAGATTTTGAAAAGATATCTTTGAATTCATCAAGAAGTTTTTCAAATCTAATCATCTCCCCCTCAAAAAGACCAGACATCTCTTTGTGCAGGATGTCTGTCAGTACCAAATGGGAGTGTGTAGGAGATATCTTTGAGATTCCTATTTCTGATAGATCCCTTATTGTGAAATATGTAGAATGGGTGCTAATATCTACAAATAGATAGTCTACTACTTCTTTATCTTAATACTATGCCTGTTATGATATAGTGATAGCCTGGGTAAGGACAAAAGAATATAAGAAGATAATAAGATAAAACTGGTTCTTTATTTGATATGTTAGAAGGTTATATAGTGGGGGCAGGGGAATTATTGCCAAAAGAAAGAGGCACTAAAATAAGGAATTGCCATATAAGGCAGTGGAGAAATGGCATTGGAAGGTGCCTGGGCAAGGAAACAACTGGTTTCACGCACCTTTCCAAATGGAGGAAAGTGGCTCTTAAATTCTTAAATTCTATTATTAGCCGCAGAAGTACAGACTTGCTCTATGCACAATAAACTCTTGATTTAAATAGCGCTTTTTAGATACAATTAAAAAAGTTTACAGGCATGGAATAGCAAACGCAGCAAAACAAGTGGGCAATTGGGAAATTGTTCTATGCCCTTAACATAAATAGACTATGTTTTGGCTGATCTATTCAATAATGCAATATCCCCCATATAATAGACAGAATCTATATTCAATGTCTGTTATTTTCTAACATAGGCAAAAGATTGGTTTCTGAAAACAAAAATCTTCTTTGGAGAGAGTTTAATCAATAACACCTTTAGTTCAGAGTGGTTGGATTCATTGAAAAATCCTGGAGCTGCAATTGGTTAGTCAAGAAAAGGTGAGGCAGATTATATAAATTCATTGACATACCTGGCAAGACGTCAAACAGGATACCAGTATTAATGACAAACTTAGTAAAAGGCTCTATAACCATAGAATGGTTGGCATTTAACCTTATGCCTGTAGATGAATTGGAGTGAGACTAGAGGACCTTAGTGTGCAGATTATCTAATTGATAGGGGATTCCTATAACACCATGAGAGAACTTGATGAGAGTATGGTGGCGGTTGGCCTTCCCTTGAGATACTATATACAACGTCTGATTATTTTCAAATAGGAGAGGGATGGAGTATCCCATAAGCAATATGGTACCAGCACACATGGCTATTATGGTGTTGTATCTTTGTAGCAGGTTGATTACTATGTGCATATTGTAGCTGGTGGATTGTAGCACAAAAGCGCTTATCATTAGGACTAACTCACCAAAAATCATCAGAATGCTACTTTAAGCACCTGCTGTGATAGTTTGTTGATCTCCTGCAATAGAGAAGCTTTTTTTATAGGCCAATTCAGGTTTGAATTGAATTCTCAATACTAGTTGTGAGAAAACTATGGTTGTAGGTGCTCATGTGTCAACAACTGCACAGATAGGAGTGTTGAAACCCTGTAGTTGAGCCCAGGTGCATGTTTTGTTTGTATAGATAATTTTATTAGTGATATTAAATATGGGGTTATTTTTTAGATGCTCTCATAGAGCATCCAAGCAATCCTTAAACATAGGTAGGGCTTTCAAAAAGGTCTTCATTGGAATGGGAAAGGATACATTGACAAAGGAACTGTTATTGTATGGGGTGATATCTTTGCAGTTGCTATTGGAGTTGGTAGAGAGTGTTTCAGGTACAGGCTGGGACAGGTAGGGACGGAAGGTTGGGTTGGTGATACTAGAGTTAATAGATTCCATTAAGTCATGTCTCTTCTCCAGTAATTGGGCCTGTACTGATTTCTTGCTGGTTGGATTGGATAGCACAGCACAGCAAAAATACCAGCTAGATTGTCGGGGGGGGAGGTTTAGGTAGAGGTGATGGGGACTCCCTGAGTCCATCACCTATTTGTTTTTTGACTCTTTATCAGAAGAGAAGTAGTCTTCTATGTGGACTGTGTCCTCAGTAGAAACTACGTGAACTCCAGGTTGACCCTGAGTTCTACTTCTAAACATCTCCTGTACTTTTTTATACACAGCAAAGTTGGGGCAATCTTTTTGCATGTGTGTCTTCTCCTTGCAAATTCTACAACCAGTGTAGTTGGGTTGCATATTATATGGTTTGACTGGGCATTAGAATTGCTCTGGTAGGAAGACAACAACTGGTAGATTGGAATTGAAGTCAGTTTTGGAGTAGCAAAGACTCCTCATTCTTTATGCTTCAGTTAATCCAGCTGAGTCTGGCTGTCCTATAGTAGAGACTTGTTCTAAAATTGAGGTGATGTCATGTAGGCCATTGATCTATCCAGAAAACTCAAGCCACAGGTCCTTGTATGGCAATAGGCAACTGTGGTAAGATCAACTCCCTGGTACCTAAAACTTTGTCAAGTACCAGGGAGTTAAGTGCTGCATATTTTAATCTATTAGTATTTTTGGCTTAACAGATTTTAAGCTAATTTTTACTAGTAATAGGGGTTTAAAAACAAAAACCAAATTTAAATTTACTTGAAATTGACTCCGTTTAATAAATAAGAAGCTAAAATACCAATTTAAGGGGTATTTTTATGTAAATTTACTTATAGAAATAATAAATCTGTGTTCAACACTCTAAAAGAAAAAGTGGTCAGTTTGGCACTTTTTAAGTCAAATCCTAATTTTATTAATAAGACACATATGCGCTTATATAAATTTTAATTATCTATTTTTATATTTTCATTATTAGTGTCCATAGGCATTCATTAAGCTCTCAAGAACAACTATACTGGATTTAATGGTATAGATAATAATCAAATACCTCACTTATTTTACATTATGTAATTTCTGGGTTTGTGGATTAAGTGGTGCCACATAATTTAAGCCCAATTTATTAAGATATTTTATATATAATTTATAAAAAATGGAAACTTGACTCCCCCTCTTTTTGACTCTATCCACTTGCCACTGTTGTAACTGTGCTGTTTTAGCAGAGAAACAAGGGGGAAATATTTAGAAACTAGGTAATAATCTTTATTGAGAGATAGTGATTATATAGTCATTGTTAATCAAGGATAACAGGAACATGATTGTGTGACCACACAGCTGGATGGTGAAGGGGGTGGCTTGATCCTGGTAATGAGTCAAGTGCCAAAACAAGGAATCCACCATAAAGGATCATCATCTGTTCATGTTGTTGGATTTGGCAATCTGAGTTGACTTCCTAGTCTGGCTTCAAGTGGCCGGATAATTGGATTGTGGGTCACAAACCTGCTTGTTTGGAACCTTGCTGGTGAGTTGGGCCTGCTGTTTTGACATCACATAATTGGTTTCAGATATAACTAATCAAAGGCTTGGAATTAAGACTAAATTAATATGTGACACACTATGAGCGCCACTTAACACTCATTGATTTGACACTTTACCTTGGGGATTAGTACAGGGAGCTTCTTAACGTTTTAACCAACGCTATGGTAAATAATTCACTCCCAGCTCCTCACAGCATACCTTAAACACTAATAAACACCTTCCTACTCATTTAATTTTTAAAATTATGTTTTATTTTTTATTTTAGAGCATATGAAACTGCTTTGCTTCTGGGTTAACTTATGAACCTGTTATAAATTTAAGGAAGTTTTATATGTAAAAAACATAGTAAATTTGATTTTTCTGCTTGACTCCAGCATACTCAACAGTGATAATTCAGCTTTTCCCAGCTGATCAACAGTGCAAACTTGACACTTTACTATGTTTTGAATTTTCAACTCCCAATAAAAAATTCCATATAATAGTTTTTTTCAATTATAATCTACTACTCTTCCTGCTACTCTCCATATATTTTTATATATACCTTTTTGATTTTTAATTATACTTTTACATTAATTTAGCACTGATATGTTATGCTGAACCTAACATCTTTGATGCTTAATCATAAATTCACTTATTTTATATGTTTCAACCTTTATATCTATACTGTGAGTTTATATTTTGCTTCTATTTACTTTGTTATGTTTTTTATTAAATAAAACTTTATTTGCATACTTTTACTTAAATTTTGTTTTTCTTTACCTTTTTGTGTTTTATATATCTCATACTGTTTTATTTACAAAACTAAACTTTCTCTTTAGCCAAGATCATCCAAATCCATCAAGCCTACCAAGCGCCAAGCCTCCAACGGCGCAAGGAACCAACCACCATCCCCAAGTGTGTCACAAAGCCTGCAAAGGCAAAGTCTCCTACTCCATCTCCCCCACCCCATCTCCTCCCTCCCCTCCCCCCTCATCTTCAGCTTCCCCCCTTGTCCTCAAATAAAAGTGATGACTCTCTCACTGATCAATCATTTTACAAGTCAGAGGGAAACTCCAAGCCCACCAAGGAGCACTTTAATAAGAAGGCAAAGGCTGCCAAGGAGCCCACCTCTTATTCTGGTGAGAAAAAGGAGGCATTCAAGCAGGCCTCAAAGAATTCTTCCCCTCCTCTCCCCTCCCCCTCCTGGTGGCTCTTCCCATTCCCTCATCTGACCCCCAAGATGAGCCTGAGGAGTACTCTAAGAAGCTCAAAGCTTCTGGTCATGTGGCTTGGAATCCCCTGGCCATCCACAACATTTGTAATATAGACAAAGAGTTCAAAGTTCCTAAGCGCTTCCCAAGGTACTTCCCAAGTATGTCCACAAATGGCATCTTTAGTTAAGTTTCTAACAACTACATCTTTAATTGCAACAACTAAAAGCGCTAAACCAAGAGCAAGCACTTTGTCTGTGGGGATAAGACTTGTGGGCCCCAGCTAAACACTGAGGGCTGGGAGTAAGTAACTGCAGAGAAGGGGGAGCATACTTGTGAGCCCCCCAATCATCTAATCACTCATATGCTGAAGTGGTACCTTGTTCAAGTAATCCCCTCCTCCTCTCACCTCCAGATATATGATCTGGCCATAAAGTCCCTGCAGTATTTAAAGCCCAGAAATCTCAAGTTGGTGCCAACTCAAGAGCAGTTGGTCAATTTTATCAGTGATAAGCGGATTGCTGCCAATCTCCCTCCCCCAAGGCTTTGGACGACCTCTCAGAGCTTACTCTCACCCACGAGCTCAAGCAGCTTCCAAGTGGAGAGTGCTTCCTCCTCCATGATAATGGGCCTGCCACCAAAGACTGCATAATCTGCTATGCCACCCAGCAGAACCTGCTGGAGTTAAAAAGGGCTTCAACCTGGATAGTTGATGGTACCTTTGCCACTTGCCCCCAGATGTTCAAGCAGCTCTGGATGATCCATGCCCAGATTGACATCCAGATGATTCCACTTGCGTTCTTTCTTCTTCCTGGGGCCACTGAGGCCATTTACACCCACGTGTTCTCAATCCTTTGCAGTGCACTTTCTCTTCTTCTCTCTGACAATAACAATATAGACAATAAGACCCCCCCCCAAACCTGTGCAAACCCTCCTGCTGCTGACAAGGACCATGCCACCCTGGACTCAGAGGAAAAGGTAAGGCTAAGAGCTCTTGGGCCTCACATATGCATAATGGACTTTGAGCCTGCTCAGTTTAATGTATTTTAGCAGCTGTTTAGCAGGGAGGTGCAGGGGTGCCACTTTCACTTCTGGCAAGCAGTTGCTTGCAATGTGCAGGCCCATGTCAAGCTTAGTAGGTTGAGCCAGAGGTACACTTTGAAAACCTGCAAATTTGTGCTGGCACAATTCAGTGTCTTAGCTTTTTTAAAGCCAGAGGACACTGTTCAGGGGTTTGAGGTTCTCTCAAAGGTCCTTACATACAAAAGCATCCTGATTTCAAGCCCTTCCTTGATTAATTTGAGCCCCAGTGGATTGGGAAGGTCATCACGCAGAGGCAAGGTAAGACCAGAGCCAAGGCCAGTTGGAATGTGTACCAGGAAGCGGCAAATGATGAGTTCAAGACTACTTTGGCTCTAGAGGCTTATCACAAGCATCTCAAGGCCAACTTTGGGCTTCACCCAAAGTTCAAGAAGTCATTCTCCCTTCTGCAGCACAAGCAGGAGAAAACCATCTTCAAGCTGTGTGACTTGGCCAGTTGTGTCCCCCCCACCAAGCCTATAACCCGTTCCACCCTCTTCACCAAGGCTATTCAGGGTGTGGCTAAGCACAAATACAAGGCCTTTGAGCTTAAACAGCAGCTTGAGCTTATTGCCATTGCCCTCCTGGAAGGGTTAAAATGAAAAAGGGAAAGAAGCGTGAAGAGTAAACTTGCTTTCCTGCTTCTATGGTTTTAACTTTTAACTTTTTAGCTTTAATTTTTACTTTTTAGTTTTGATCATTTAGTTTTTAATTAAATATTTCTATTTTTTATTTAATTAGATAGTACATATCTTTTAATGTATATATGGTAAGTTTAAGATGAATAATTATAGTTGAAAGTGATTGAAATATCTTAATTTTTGTTAATTTACTAGTAAGTATAAAATATTCACATTTGTACTTATGTGAACTATATCAAAAAATATTATTATTTCTATATATTTTGAATAACTGCTATTGTCATGTTTGTGTCTATTTTTTGGTTTTTTTTATGTTAATCAAAAACATTTTCACAATAAAGAAAGTAAATTACAAATTAAAATGAGAAATAGTTGCTTATTTCCCCTTATTTTTATTAATTAAGGTACAGTTTTATTGCATTTTTGATTTCTCTGTTGTTATTTAGTATATAATAGCTGTATAGCTTAATTTTTGTTTATTAAATATTTTCAGAACATCAAGATCTGTTAATTAAAAAAGCCTCAATTTCTAGTTGTTGATCAGGGAAAAAGCTGGATTCTCACTTTAATATAGTGTCAAGCACCATTGAGTTGATTTTACCACCTTTGCCTGGTAACAAGGCATTTCAGAGGGCACAAAAACAGTTGTTTGGTCTGATGAGATTCTTCATCAGCAACCAACTTACTATAGATTGGAACTCACAGAGGAAATTCTCAAAATTCTCAATTTTCAGAACAAGGAAGTTATCTCTGTCAACATTTTCCCTTGCTTCTGAGTCAAAGACTTTAAGGAGTGCCTTTCTCACGTCCTTATACTTATAGTTCTTAGAGAGGTGCTGAGAGATGTCAGCTAATACTGCTTTGTCTAGCTTATAGATGTATGCTAAACCAATCTCTCTAGATACCAGTCCTTCATTTTCTTTTTCAAAGGTGTCCAGCTACATGTGGATGTCAATCTGGCTGTTCATTGAGAATTTGGTTTTGAAGAGACTGTTAGGCTTAGTTTTTCCCAAACTGAAACCATGGTGTACTACTTGTTAGTAGGTAGAAGCTGAAACTGTCAACTCATCTTCAGAGCCAGATCCTGAACTGTAACTGCTACTGTTGGAGTAGTCAGTCTGGTTTCTTCTGCAGAGGAACTGGTGTTGGTGGCTCTTGGGACTACTCTGGCAACAGCAGCAGCTTTGGGGAGTTACATTCTCAATTATCTAGCATTTGATATTGTTGCTATGTTGGGAGGCGTGTACTGAGGAGGACATGCAGGGTTGGCACACCTGTGGTTAATAATGTTGCCAGTTATAGTGGGATTGTATGTGATTGGATCCCCAATAATAAGTTGGTCAAAAAGCTCTTTTAGGGTAGTTGTTGTGTCTCACAATTTTTCTACTACTTGTCCTTGATTGTTAAAGAGGGTAGTAGTATCAGCTAATTGAGCTGTAAAGCTACTCACTTGTTTGGTTATTTCTTGATTGGCTGTATGAGACTGTTGCACTTTTTGATTACATGCAGTAAGTTGTTCCACTACTGCAGCAGTAGTAGTGGCTAGGTCCTTAGTGCATTGTTGCTGGACCTCTTTAATTTGGGTGCAATTCTGATTAAATTGTCTGGTTACCTCAGCATCCACATGAGTGATTGCAGTGTTTTGCTGTTGCTGGAGGGCACTTTGGGCTGTGTCACTTGAGATATTTGGTTCATCTATTCCAATAGTTCCTGGATATGGCAATGATGGTCTGTGAGTGTTGTTCCCTGAGCCTCTAGGTGTACAGCAGACAACTTTAGATTGGTGGCCAGTGCTAGTGTAAAGTAAAAAAAGGAGTAAATTGAGCATCCACAAAGGTATTGGATTCTTGTGTGATCCCCTCTAAGTGAATAGCAGTTGCTCTAGCGCGGGCATCTGACTCCTCTAGCTGTTAATTGGTGGTATTGTTTCACTCACCTGGTTGCTTGAAACTAATGGCAGTCAGTTGTTGAAGGTCCTTGTGATGGTTATTCAGCTCTTGGAGGCTAGCATTAACTTGGTTAAGTCTATTAACAGCGTCCATAAGTTTGGGATGCCTGACTCAAGTGAGGTATGTAGTCATTCTATATAAGCTGTCTACTGTGACTCAAGGAAGGCTCTGTTATTATGTTCAATTGTTTGCTCTATCCTGCACAGATACTGTTCCATATTGGTGGTCTCTGCCAACATGTCAAGGGGGAGGTAAAGATTGGTGTTTGCTTTCCTGATGGAAAGAGCAATAGGTAATGTTTGCAGACTAGGGTTATGTGAGGTGGGATAGGTTGGCACAGATGTACAGTAATTGAGGGTTTGGCAAACTCCAGATGCAGAGAATTTGAATGCATTGAATGTCAGACCCAACTGCCTGGTGGAACGGCTAGGAGGCTCCCAGGGTCCCAAAGGAGAAATTGGCGTTGGTTGTACTGTTGGAATCTCTATAGAGAAAAGTTGCTCTACTGGACTTGGAAAATTATTTGGATTATTCAGTACTCTTCTTGGGGTGGTGGTATTTTGGTGGGTGCAATAGACAGTAGTGTGATTCCCAAGGGGAGAGTGGTTGATCTAGTGGGATTACTAGCTGTATTTGTTGAAGGTCAAGAAGGTGCTTTCACTGCCAACAACTGACTCATCCTTTTGGGCTGGATACTAGCAACTGATCCTGGTGTTGCAAAGCTTGTAGTTGATGGTGCTGATGTGTTGTTTACTGGAGGGCTTGTCCTAATTAAGCAACCTACTTGTTGGATGTTGTCATTCAAAGGCAGGAGAGGCACTCTGTAAGATCTGGTATTAACCATGATTGAAGGTTCTTACCTTGTCAGAGGCTTATTAAACGTCAATTGGAGGGTGGAAGGAATTGGCTAAAAGCCCCTGTAATTAGCACCAAGATGTGGTGTTCTTTGACTACAAGTTGGAAGAAGTTGGTTGGTAGGCGGACTTAACAATTGGCAAGGGGATTGATAAATAGGAATTATTAGTCAGTTAGTATACCTCAATATAATACTGGTCAGAATCCAGACAGGTACTTGGTTGTATAAAATATTAAACTAACAGAAACAAAAAAGGGTTTAAAGTAGGAGCAACAGCAACTAATCAAAAGCAATTCCTCAAGTAACAACTTTTAGTCAAGCTAATTGGTAATTTAGTCAATAAGGAGACTAGCCTTTGTGTCCCTAAATTATACACTCAAAGAAAACAATCAATGGTTTAGCTAAAAAGGGGTATAAACGTATATATTTATTGGAAAAAGAAGAGGTGTTTATATACTACAACTTAGGTGATAAATCAAGGCAAGTTGATCATTGCATGGGTTAGAAGAAGGGGGAAATGAAGGCTAAACAGCTGATGATCAGCACAGAAATCAAGGGAAACATGATAACAGCCCCAGAGGCACAAGGGGGTTACAGAGGGCTTAATTCTGGGGTATTTGTTTGATACCTGTAGCTGGTTAACTAATTGGTTAGTTGAACAACACCTAATTGATGTAACTTCCAATCCAGAAGCTAGTTGGCAGGATTGGGCAATCCAGAATATCTAAAAACTAAGAAGAAATCAGGAACCCTTTAAAATTCTGGAAGTAGCCAAACAACATATCTAGATTGATTGACTGACTAGTAAAAGGTTTCACCACAGATAGTATGATGTGGAAAAATTGCCTCTGATACCAATCAGTTGGTTTATTCTGGGTATCATGTAGCTAGTGAAGTTGGTTCCATTGTCAGTCAACAGCATCTGAGGACATCTGTGGCAGTAGATAATGTGTTCCAAGATGAACATGGCTGTAGTGAGTGAAGACTGATTTGGGATAGCCTTGGCCTCAACCCATTTGGTCAACTGGTCCACAGCCCCTATAATGTACTTGTTTTTCCCTTTTGAGACTTTTAAGGGTCCCACCACATCAATGGTCACAGTATGGAAGGCAAATCCTGGGTGGATCAACTTGTACAGGAATCTCGCAATCTTTGAGTGCTCCAAAATTGCAGTCATGACAAGCAGCTAGAATTTCAGCAACATCAGAAGACATTTCTTCCCAGTAGCAGTGCTGCTGGAACTGAGCAAGAGTCTTGTGTATTTCATCATGTACTGTGGCTTTGTGTAAGGCAACTGCTGAGTCTGTTTGGAGTGAAGGAAGTAGTATGTCAATCAGTTATTTTTACAGAGCAAAAAGTTGACCATATTTAACTTTTTGTCCCCATAAAGCTTCCTAATAACACTTTAGATTTTGGTGAGATCTTCCCCCCACAATGATTAGTCAACAAGCAGCAAATAATAGAGAGAATCTGTAACTTATAAAACCAAGACAATTGTAGGGAGTCTGGACAGATAATCAGCATTTTGGTGTACTCCACCTGCACAATGAACAATTTCATATTCAAAGGCTTGTAGTTTAAAGGCCTAGCAAGTAAGCCTTCACTCTGGATTCTTTAACGTTTTCAGCCACTGAAGGGAAGCATGGTCTGTAAAAATTGTGAAGTGTGCATCATGCAGCTAGACTCCAAACTGCTGGTATGAGTATATTACAGCCAGACATTCTCTTTCAGTGGCGGTGTAGTTGCGTTCATGACAGTTGAGGGTTCTGAACAGTATCTAATGGGATGTTCTAATCTGTTATCATCTAACTGGGATAGAACACCACCAATGGCAGTGAGTCTAGCGTCTATGTGCACCACAAAAGGTTTCTCAAAGTTAGGATAAGCCAGCACAGGGGCACACATTAAGGTCTGCTTCAGGGCTTCAAAGGTTTTTTGTAAGGTAAAGCTGCAAAAAAGTCCACATCATCACAAAGAAGATTAAACAGAGAGTCACCAAGTGCAGCAAAGGTTGAATAAATCTTTGGTAGTAACCCATCATTCCCCAGAAGACTCAGATATCAAGTTTGCGGCTGGTACCTGCATTTTGGAAATTGCTTCCACTTTGGCAGGTACAGGGCGTAAACCATCCTTGCTGATCACAAACCATAGGAATTCCAAGTGTTCCTTGAAGAAGCTACATTTCTGTGGCTCTAGCTTCAGGTTGTTTTTAAGTAACTGTTGTAAGACCTCTTCTAAGTGCTTTAAATTCACATTGAAGGTTTTTGAGCAGACTTTGATATCTTCCAGTTATACAAACACACTTGTGAGTTTTAGGTCAACCATAACTGGATTTATAGCCCTCTGGAAGGTGGCAAGGGCGTTAGTCAGTCCTTGAGTCATCTGTGTGGGCTGGAATTATTCCTTCTAAGTAATGATGGCCCACTTATCCTTATCCTTTTATAGAAGATTAATCTGCCAGTAGCCACTGATTATATCCATGGCACTAAGAACTTGGCTCCTCCAAGTCTATCCAAAGTATCATCAATCAGTGGGAGGGGGTAGGAGTCTTTTTTAGTGATAGAGCTCAGTATTCTATAGTCAATGACCACTATGTTAGAACCATCCTTCTTTTTGACAATAATAAGGAATAAGAATAAGGGCTTTTTATAGGTACAAGTAGTCCATACTTAATAGTTTCTGAAGTTCTTTATTAGCAATAGCCTGGTTTTTTTGACTACGGAAAATGGAGCAAGACCAGATTGGAGGTTGTCATTGGGTGTCAATGGTATGTTCTACCCCAATGGATTTCCCAAGGTCCAAGTCATCTTTATCAAAGACTTACTTATTTTTGTCAAAAAGGGCAAGGGCCTGGTACTTCTCTGGTTCAGTGAGGCCAACCAGAGAGTCTTGGGGGATCAAGTGCAAGGGCAAGGGTCAGTTTAAAGGAAGTCCTAACTCATCAAGTCCAGCAAAGAGTGAAGCTTAGAGAAAGTTGGCATGTTTTTTTAATATGACATACCAAAAAAGCTGGTTCTTCTGAACAGTTAAGGGGACAGGACTAAATTTGAACAAAAGAATCTGAAGCTCTTAAGGCCCAGGCATGACTAGTCCAGAGCAAATTCATGGTTCCAGGCAGGAGTCATCATTGTGACCAAAAACTTCCCCATGTAGGTCCAAGGGGATCTCTAATAATAGACCAGTGTGATGAGATAATTGAGATCCAGAAGGAATGATGAACCCAGAGGAGGCATAAAAGGGAATTCTTTTGTACTCCTTGGTTGACAATGGAGCATTTTGAGCTTTCTTTGCCGTGGGGTATAGGCCACAGGGATATTAATGTCAGCATACTCCATTTTAATGAAGTGAAGCTTCTTCTTGGGAAGGTCAACTGCTTTGGCCCCATTGTATTGTATAGGGATAGTCTGACCTTAGATCTTGAAGGTATCATCACCATGGTTGGTGATGGTTCCATATCTTTTCATGAATCCTATGCTAATAAGGATACTATTGTAGCTGTGCTGCTTTAGCAGAGTTACAAGGGAAAAATATTTGGTAACTAGATAATTATCTTCATTTGGAGATAGGAATTATATAGTTTCACTGAATCATTATATGAGGAACATTATTGTGCTGATCACTGAGTTAGATGGTGAAGGAGGATGGCTTGTTCCTGGCAAAGGGTCAGTTGTCAACTGAGTCATCTGCTGTACAGGATTATTGTATGTTTATTTTGTCAATTTTTGAAATTTGAGTCAACTTTCTTGTTTGGCTACAGGTCACCAGGAAGTCAGATTGTGGGTCTCAAAAGCACTAAGTTAAAATTTTATTGGCAGGTAAACCATGCTGTTTTGACACCCCCAGCTAAAGGTTGGCCTTGTCTGGAGGGAGATCATCAGGGAGGTTGTTGGGAGCCCAGGCGCCTAAATGGACTAGTTGCTGCTTGGTTACAGGTAGTGCAGCCTCACATTGCTTCTGCTGGACTTTACAGGCTGTAACCAATTGTGGTGTAGGACATTTTCATGTTTGCGCTTGCTGAGTCCTTGTACAAGGTAATTATTGTTTTTGTTTGCCTTTAATATGATGGGGCCTAATTTTTTGGACTGTAGCTTGCTTTTGTCTGTATATATTACCTCTACCTTGTCCCCAACTTTATGTCTAGCGTGGATAGGAACAATTTAGCTCAAAGACGTCTTACTTCCTTCTCTAGCTGGTCACTTTTGGCTTGTAGTACTTGGGGTGCTGAACAAGGGGAAACTTTTTTTTGGTTATTTTCAACTTTGTCCTTATATGGGCTTGGATGATGTTTGGTTGTGTGCCATATACAAGCTCAAAGGGGCTCTTTCAAGTAGATATGTTCATCCAGGTGCGGCATACAAGGATTGCAGTTGGTAGTTATTTGGCCCAGTCCTCAGGTCTCCCAACTATGAGCTTAGCAAAGCCTGTACTAAGCTGTTATTTAGCCGCTTAACTTGACCTTTGGCCTGAGGATGGTAAGGCGTGGTTACTGTGTGTTTGACCCCGTTTTTTATGAGATAAACGCTGGTGCTTTCTGGGGTCAATTATTTGCCTCCATATGTGATCAATAGTTCTGGTTTGCCAAACTTTATAATAATTTTCTTCCCAATGAAACATAAGACATTGTTGCCAGTATGTGCCTGCACCGCTTGTGCTACTGACCATCAGATAGCAAAGTCAATGGTGGTGATGATATAATTTATGTTGTTATGTTTTTCTGGCATTGGACTAACAATTTTGAGGGTACACACCTTGAAGGGTAGTTGAGAACAAATTAGTAACAGAGATTTTGGGAGTTATTGCTCTTTGAAAATTTTTGAAGATTTCACGTTTCTTAAGGACCTCTTGCACATATTGATACTGGGTTGGCCATCATGCTTTATGTTTTAGAAATTCATAGAGATTGAGGCTCTTTTTATGGCATATATATTAGTGGTAACACAGGATGGCATTGACTCTTTTATGTGTGGGAATTTACAGGATGGTGCTTCTGTTGGTCATTTTTTTATTCATTGTGCTGTATACATCAGCAAAGAGGTACTTGTTTTTGATGACAGTCTCTTTTTCAACATTGGTGATACCTGGGGGAAAGCCCTTGTCCTTGGTTGGAGGTAACAGGAGGGACCAGACAGGGTTCAGCCCATTTTTGCCTCTTGTGGCTTGGATATACAGGAGGTAAAGGGCATTGACCATGAACAACTCAGGCCCTGGCTTATATTGAATTTTCATGTTGAACCTTTCCAGGAACTCCATCTAGCGTGCTTGACGCCTGGATAAGTTGGCATGGGTTTTAAAGTAAATGAGGGAATTATGGACAGTTAGAGTAGTGAATTCTTCCTGGAACTCTAGGTATCAGCCCCATTTTATAAGGCAATGGACAATGGTCATCAGTTCCTTATTGTGAATTGGGTAGCGGCACTCACCATTGGTTAGCTTGCGCAATTTATAGGCCGCAAGTAGGAAATCACTGTTATCTGTTTTTATTCAAAGTAACCCTCCAATGGAGGCATCTGAGGCATTGGTTTTATTCTGGTAATCTCCATCTTTCTTGGGGTATGAAAGGATGGGGAAGAAGTCAGCTTCTCTTACAGGCAGCAGAAGCAAAGATTACACTATGGAGTCCAAAAAACTTGGATTTGATGCCTGTTATTGCGGACAAGGGGGCTGTCAGGACTCTGCAGTTGGGTATGAATCTTTAAACATAGGCAATCATCCCCATTAATGCACAGTGTTCAGAATTGTCCTTGGGTGGCGGCATCTTGCAGATAGCTTAAATCTTCTTGTTGTCAGGTTTGATGCAATCTTTCAACACCACATGACCAAGGAACAGTAGCTAGTTGTGGAAGAAATGACATTTAGTAAGCTTGGCCAATAGTTTGTGCTGTTTCAAAGTCTTAAAGACTGCCTCTAGGTCTTTGTGGTGCTTTTCTACTGAGGGGCTGTAGACAATGATGTTGTCTAGGTAGACTAGGACATGCTTGTCAATGTGGGGTGAGAAGACCTCATTTATGAAGGTAACAAAGTTTGATGATGCATTTATCATCCCAAAGTTGATCAAAACATACTCATAAGAATCATACTTGATATGTAAGCTGTTTTGGGTATGTCTTCTTCTTTGATTCAGATTTAGACTTATCCTGCTGCTAGGTAAATCTTGGAGAAGACAGCTTCCCTGCCTAAGGCATCAAAAATATTATAAATGAGTAGGAGCAGGTAAAAATTCTTGATGATAACCTTGTTCAGTGCTTGATAGTCAGTAACAAGTCTAAGGGTTCTGTCCTTCTTTGTCACACAGAACACGGCAGCATCAAAAGGAGATTGTGAGAGGCATATATGTCCTTTTTCCCATTCTTTCTTAAGATACATGTGCAGTGTGTTGTCTTCATTTGGGGTGAGGCAATATATGGGCTGCACCTTAGGTACAGCCCCTTTGAGTTGGATGGAGTGTTTAATGTGTTCCTCTGGGGGTAACCTGGATAGAGCTTCCTTGAAGATTCCTGGATGGCAAAATAATTTTGCAATCCTGAGGTGTGGAGGTATCTTGGTGATCCTTGAAGTTTATGATCTTGTACTGGCAGGAGTCCCAGTCAATTGCCTTCAGGTTTTCCTTTTCATCTAGGGTCTCTGTGATGAGCACAAATATGTGGTTGTGTAGGAGTTGGTCCATTGAGTCAGGGTAGACCTGGTGATTGACACCTTCACGCTTGATAATCAACACTGAGGCCGCCCAGTCTATGTGAGAATTGTTCTTTTGTAACCAGTCTAGCCCCAGTACAATGTCAAACTTGGGGAAGTCAATGACGGGACCTTGGATGTTGGAGTGTAAATTCTTGAGCATGACAGAGAAGGGGGCAGTTTCTCTTGTCATGTCAATGTGATGTTCATCAGCTAAAACCACTTTTTAATCCTCAAAGAATTAGTGTCTATGTTGAACTTGCTCAAAAAGGTACTAGTGACAAGTGTGCAATCTGTGCCTGAGTACAGGAGCAGTGAGCCAGTGTAACCACAAAAGCAGGAAGGGTAAAACATCAGTTAATTGAGATGTCTGGAAATGGTGTAGAGTACTGGGTCCTCTGAGGGAACCTGGATCATTGTGTATTGTTCCATATCTTTGGGATGGTACTTGTTGTTGGGCAAGGAAGAAGTTTGGCGTAGAGAGTTTGGCTTGCTTAATGCTCTCCTTGGGCTTTACCCTTGTCCTAGTTGTCTTGAGTAGTGCTGACTCTGAAGTGGGTGCGGTTTGACTGTCCATTGTTCCTGCTACTGTGGACATTTGAACTCAAGGGCTTGTGGCCTTTACAATTGTTCTTGCTGTTGCCAGGTGGAGGGCAATTAGTGCAAACTGACAGGTGAGAGCCCTTGGGTCTCTCTTTTTCCAGCCTGGGCCTTGTGGAGGGAATTTGATGTCTTCTCTTCTTTCTCTGATTCACAATAGAGTCTCTTCAGATTTTGTACTTGATCTAGCTTGATGTGTCTCATTGTGTGCGACTTAAGTGTGTTGTATTACATGAGGTGCATAGCTGGATTTTCAAATGCCATGTTGGAAGGTGCCTGTAAGCGGAGCTCTTTTTAAGTGCAGGTGAGTTCCTTCACTTTACCAGTCTGGGTCAAATTCTTTACTTGATGTATTATAATGAGGGCAGTTTCCTTTATTAAAAGTCTTTCCAAGAAGTCCTGCTTAAAGATTTCACAATTCTTCTTGGTGTGGTCTTCATGCCATTTGTTACACCACATACATGTGTCATTTTTAAGTTGGATGGATATCTCTGCAATCCAGAAACGTTGTGGGAATTCTATTTGCGCCAATTTTCTCTGTGCAGATTATATCCCTTCTGTAGCATTGTTGTCATTGGACCCAGAAAATGACTCCAAGGCGGCAATTTGAAGATATTGGTCTACGTGGGCGGGCATGATGCTCTTTTCTGTCACTTGAGGGATGATGGTAGGTGTTTGGAAGAACCCTTGCGCTGATAGGGCGTTAAAGACAGGGACCAACATTACCATATTTTGGTACAGTACACAACCTTCTGGATTTTGGTATCCAGCTTCTAGAGTATCCAGTCCACAGGGAGGCCAGACATGATTTTTTTGTAAATTTGATGACCACAGCAAGTACAGAAAACAGGTGGAATTTTGAAGGAAAAGGTAGGATGATGAACCTACTTGTGCTACCAATGTTGTAACTGTGCTGTTTTAGCAGCGTTACAAGGGGAAAATATTTAGAAGCTAGATAATAATCTTTATTGAGAGATAGTGATTATATAGTTCTGCTGAATAATCTTAAGAGGAAAATAATTATGTATATCATTTGGTTGGATAGTGAAGGTGGATGGCTTGTTCCTGGTAAAGGGTCAAGTGCTAAATTGAGTCATCTGCCTTATAGGATCATTATTTGTTCATTTTGTTGATTTTGGGAATTCTTGTTCTTTCCTTGTTTGCCTAAAGTCACTAGAAAGTCAGATTACAGGTCTCAACCCTGCTATTTTGACAATATTGTAACTGTTGTTATCCAAAAATATGGCTTGGCTGGTTAAAATCAACTTTCCAAACCAAAGGGGCAATGACAAATAAGCACACATTGCTTTAGTGGTAGTGGGCCAGCAGTCCCAAATACCTCTTGGTAGTCCAAGTCTGGATACAGCTTCAGAGTTTTGACCAGCCAAGAGGAAATAATGCTCCCTGGGGCGCCTGAATCAATAATTGCTTGGACTTTCACCTTGTGGACCATCATATCAATGTAGGTACAGTCTTTTCTATTGGTTTCATTGCCCAAAGACATCACCCAGTAGACATCCATATTCTTGTATTGACTAAGGAATTCCTTCAAAGCTGTGCACAAGGTGGGGCTGAATACCATGAGTGCATTCAGAAAAGAAGAAACATTGACATAATTGAGTATTTGTGTCATTTTCTAAGCATTATCACTCTCATGAACAACTTTTGTAGTAGGTAGAGTCAACTGTTTAGTGTAGGGAAGTGCAACAGCTTCCAAGGCTTGAGGAGTTATCAGGGGTCCTTCTTTACTCTTCTTCCTCTGGTGAGAGCATTGATAGTAAGAATTGTATGAAGCTGGTTTTTTCTATCTCCTGAGAGTCAGGGTAGAAGAGCAAAGGACTACCATCAGGGTCAGTGGAGCCTAGGCTAGGGCTTGAAGTTTGGGGGACTTTGGGGCCTGCTAATCCCAGAGTCAGAGCTGTTTTGGATGAGGAAACACAGCTGGGGGCACCTGGATCTTCAGGTGGAAGGGGAGAGGATGGAGAGAGGGGAGGTATATATACATGAGAAACCAGGGATTTCTTCTCATCCTGGCTGCTCAACAGTTTTTTGGCTCCTCATCTTGAGGATCTTCTTCATCCTCTTGATCTCCTTCAGAGTCATAATCCTCTGCTCCTATGTGTTGTACCTTGTAAAAAATTTCTTGCATTTTCTGTACATGTGGCCAGGTTTCCTACACTCGTAGCATGTACAGATGCTATTGGTACCAACAGTTCCTTGAGTGGTTGAGCTATCATCAGTCTTGTATTTGTCAGTGAAGGAAGGCTGTTACTATTTTCCTGGAATGCTCTTTTTCCAGAGGTCAAGGGAACTTCAAAGTCATCTTTGAAGGTGAGGAGGTGGCAAATCAGGTCAGAGACATTGTGAGCCCCTTAGTCCCAGATTTAAAGGTAAGAGATAGATTCTTGTTAGGTTGCGCTGCATTGAGCAGGGCAGACTTAACATCAATGAAGGAAGCAGCCTTCAGAGAGATCAAAGTCTGGGCTTCTAGGTGAAAAAAACTGCAAAATATTGAATAGTTTCCCCTCTTTAATGCTTTCTTCAACAAATTTTATCTTTTTGTTATTGAGGGCTTCCTTACTGCCAAATTAATCCATTAAGGCCTTGGAAACACTGGCAAAAGTCCATCAACATTCTGGGAGTCTGGGCATGATAATAGTCTGTGTCTCATAATCCGGGCAGTTGAAAACAGCAGAGCTCTTTATTGCCTCATCAGCCCCATACATTGTTTTCTCATAAAGTCTTAAGAACATGGTAACATTATTTTCCTATCAAAAAAGGGTATATTGGAAGGCTTAAAGTTGGGGATCACATTTCTGGTGTTGAAGGATCTTTGGACATGATAGCAATTGCCTCTGGAAGCCTAATATCTAGCTTCTGAAACAGCCTGGTGTTCCTGTATTCTAGTCTATTCAGAGGTGACCAGTGGATTTTTCCTGCTTTCTAGTACAGCTTCTGTCATAATGATGTTTCTGGGGACATTTCTTTGAGCAGCATCAACCTCATTATAGCTTTGATAGGACTCATTTCCAGAGAAGTGGGCCCAACTTCCCAGTGAGAGTCTAATAATTAATCTAGGCTCTTCAAAGTGTATGGTGCTTTCTCTAGGAGGGGAGGCAGTTAAGCAAGCAGTATTTTGGTTAATTTGGTCCTGGAGAGTAAAAAGAGTGGCTCTGGTGCTCTTAAGCTCCTCTCTGAAAACCATTTTTTTCTTACCTGGTCCATCCAATTCTTTCTCTAGGCCCTGGATATACTAGCGGGTTGTCTCAGAAAAATTTCTATTGACATGTTCCAATGAAGACTGTCTCTGAGTGTTGTAGCTGGAACCATAATGAGTGGTCTTGAGATCCTTGAGTCCTTCCATCAGTTGGGCTTAGAAAATTCAAATATCTCCATACAAGAAGGTATTATCCTTTTGGAATTCCTGAACATCTTTTTCTAAGGAGCAAAAGTGTCCAAAGAGTTTCATTATCTCTTTATGGAGCATTTTGACATTATTTACAGTGGACTCCTCAGCTGCAGGGGCAGGATTTTTTTTCTCCAATACCTATATGATATCCTGGAAGAGGTGCTTATAACCTTTGCCATGGCCAGTAACTACTGATATCTAATGAGGGTATAATCCATAGTTGCTCAGAATGTGTTGGACCACTTTTTGAATGTAGTTATGAAAGAATTACTCCATAGTCTCCATAAATTGGGCGGAAGATATCTGGTTTCTGACTAAATCAGCAAGCTACTGATTAACCAAGCCAAAGTTTGCACTGAGGTTAGAATATATAGTCTGCAAGAAACTTTGTTAAGCTGAAATTAATTGGCCTTGATGCAGAATTGCATTCTCTTAGTGGGCCAGATGGACTCTATTTTAAAAAAATGGTGGGGTGTACAAAGTAGTACAAATTCTCCTTCATCATGTCAACTTTCATCATGTCCTTCTTGAACTGGTTAGGGGTGACATGGCTTAAGGTTTGAAACCTTTCTCTAATGGAAAATCCATAGGCCAGCAGGATTACCAGGAAAGCCAAACTCTCACCATCTTGTACTACTCCTTCATCCATTCCTTGAATAGTGGAGTCCAAGGTCTTGGAGGAAGGAACTATGTTAGCATTCACTGGACTAAAAATGGCCACATTAATTTCAAGTTATGATAGCTTTGAATGTTAAGAGGTCTCTGTACATCCCCCATAAACTGGCTAAGTTCAGGTAATTCTTGGGGGCCTTGAGGAAAACCATCTTGGTTTGTGGTTTTCAAGAAGGATAACTCTGGTGTTTGCTGAATTATACATCTCAGGTATGCCAAAGCAAAAGCAGAAAGAGGGCTATTCCCTCCCTGGGATGAAACAGAACCACAGCAGGGGGATTCTTGCAGGTTTGGTGTTCTTTTAGGATACATTTTGGAGTGATCACCAATGTTGTGGATTGGCCTCAGGGAAGTCTTTGGGTTAAATGCCTGTGTTGCTGGTTTATAGAGTATAGTTGTGTTGACTAAACATGTATTAATACAAGCCTTAAAGACTATGAAGTCTCTACCTTTAAATCTAAGATAACAACTAAGCAGAGTTTAAAATCAAGTAGGTAAAAGGACAGCAGTGGAAAAATTGACTGTAGGGATGTAAAAATGAGAATTAAAAAGTGATAATCTAAAAGTGGCCAAGTTGACAATTTTAACATTTTAAAATCAAATTAATACAGCCCATCTGAAATTAAAATTTATTATGGTCATATAAAATACTTTTTAAACATTATCTCAACAAAAAAAGTCAAGAAAAAGTAATTACTTTATTATAAAAAGCCATTTGAAAATTTAAAAAGTGTCAGCATGGCCACTTTTAGATTCTCACATTTGAATTCTCACTTTTACATCCCTACAGTCAATTTTTCCACTATTGCCAGTAAAATTATGTTTTATTGGGAGAAAGAAGGGAAGTTGTATACTACAGTAGCTGAAAAATGAATGCAGAGGTGTTTTTAGAACCTGTACCATTATTTGAAATATTACTCAATATTCTGGGATTCACCAGGCTCTTGAATTTGTGTTCCTTCCTTTTAGGGTTGATCCAGATGATCCAATAGGGAATAGTGAGTGAATATAACTTGTGAGTGGAGTGCAGTTGCAGCTACTAATTTTGGCAATGGCTTATAATTCCCAAAAGTGATCCATAAGTATGTAATAAAGCGGCTGGAACGTCTTAACATCCAAGTTACAATCAGGAATGCAAATCTGTTGGATATGAAAGATTTGAGTACACAACTAGAATAGCCTTGATTATCAGGATTAATTCCAATGGTGATCCTTACCATTCTAATATTCTTCCTAATTTATGACAGTACCCCTGGTCTTTTTTTCATGTAGAGCGGTTGTTGTTATGTATCTTGCATCTCAGATTACAGCTATTATGATTATCAAGAGTAAGTTGAGTAAAACCTCTAAGCCTAGCTTTTATAATAAAGTATAATAGTATTATAATTGATCTTTTATTTAATAAAATATAAGAGTTATATAGGAGTAGGATATTTGATAGCCGCCAAAAATTTAGGATCCTCTGGTCCTTCTTCAGGTCTCTCTGCAATCTTATCTAATAATAACTTCTGATTGAGCAATCATAGTTAATACTATCTAGTCCTACAACTAAGGGTTGATTAACTGATCTATCTTTCATCAAGAACAATATTTTTGGTTGAAGAATTGATTTATCAATCTTAATAGATCAGTTGCTATGTTTTCAGTGATAGTAAGTTTAACCAATCAATCTAAAACATCTGGTAAGTCTTGTCTTTTTTATATCTGCTCTAGCCAGTAAGAAAACCACATCCCAGGCTCTTTTCTTAAGAAGAATGTTTTCTTTAAGCTATGTAGGTGTGGATAGTCTACCTGTGCTACCACTGTTTAGTATATACTTCTTAGAAGTATAATAAACAAAATAAAGGGGGGAATTAATAAGAGAATGATAATTTAATTAGATGAAGGTAGAGTTCTATATGGTATAATGAGAAGCTGAATACCTCCATACATGTTATGACAGTCATGGATCTTTTCCAAGTAGTGTTATGATTAGGAATCAAAATTTTGATTCTCATATAAGACAGATGTCTGATAAAAGTGTCATCAATTATTCATTAATCTGAGTGTTTCTCAGGGAATAATTTTCTCAAGAGAAAGTAACTGTAGAATTATAAACAATAGTATTAATCCAAGACACTCATGGTAAGAGCAGCCTAAAACAACATCAATAAAGCATTTCTACTGTTGATTATCACTTCTGTTTAAAAAGACACCTCTTCTATATACAACTTATTCCTTATCTATAAAGGGAACATTAAAAGGTTCTTTTAAATAAAATATAAGTGATTTTAATATATAAACTGTTAAAGTTACCAATTTTACTTTTGCCATTTCAAATTACAATGGGGTTTATGTTGCCTGATTGTTATGATGTTCATAGCAAATATCAGAAAATAAGGAGAAATACTTATGTTGCCACAGTAATCTATATCAATTATCAAATTTTAATTCTTAATTTTCACTTTTATAAAGTATTTTTTCACACCAAAAGCATACTTACTGTAGATTCAGAACCTAAAGGTAAAATGCAGGATTGTCAAATTGTTTTTGTGTGAACTCACCAACTTACTGGAATACTTTTCATCCTTTTATATAAAAAAGTAGGTTTTTCTGGGATGAAAATTACCTCATTAAGTTGGTGAGTTCACACAAAAACAATTTGACAATCCCACATTTTTACCTTTAGGTTCTGAATTTACAGTATTAAAAAATCTAAGAAAACATCTGAAAATTTAAACATATTTAATTGTTGATATCCTCTAAACAACTGGGTACTTTAAAACACCCTTATTATAATAAGTTGCTTAAGATAATCAAGATTTACACCTTATTCTGTTTATGGTACATTAGTTTTCAAAGCTATTGTGCACAAGCCAAAATACCTCAGATTTAAATGAAATGAACTTATATTTAAGCAAAATCCAGGTTAGGCAAGTTTCAGATAGCAATTTTTTGGTGAAATTAATAATGGGAAACAAGAAATGTAATATTGCTAACACAAAATACAAAATTATATCAAACATCAAACAAGATAGTCCAAAATACAATAAAATGACTTAAAACAGCAAGTGGAATAGATTAGGATTGTTCTGGAATATATTATAATTACATTAGAAATTAGATGAAGATCTAACAGAAGGGCTAAAATGAAACAAAAATAGAGCAACCTGGAAGAAACATTTAATAAACACAAAACAAAATTAAGTCACACAAGATATGTAGTATGTAAATCCTAAAATAGAAAATACATTTTAGCAGCCAAAAAATAGCTATCAAATCTGGGGTCAGAGGCATTTTATTGAATTATAAGGCTCTTTATTTGGGCAACCTCCAGAATTAACCCATACAGCATGGAAAATTCTTTATATAAACAATCCTCAAAAATATTTTTCTTATTTTTATTATTAAATAATAGTTTTTCTGAATTAAATAATTGACACTTATAATAAAAACAATGATTTTATTTGAGCTTTTGATTTAAATTATAAAAGATAAAGCAAAACAACTTTTGAAATTGTTGACATAGAGGAGGATAAATGCTGTATGAGTTTATTATAGAGGTTATCTTTATTTGTGTATAATGGGTTTAGGTACAATCTAAATCTGGACTTGTGATTACAATAAAAATTATAGCATAAAATTTTTAACTTCTCCTTTTAATGATTTTTAATTGCTTTATTTCTATAATGATTTTTACTTACAATATTAATTTTGGCGTTTCAGCAAAAAAGGTATCCTCTAAGACTTTTTCAGAGGAGGGGTGACTCTGTACTCAGAGGCTCCCATTTATACAAAGATATTTGATTAAGTAATGAGAAAGCCAAACTGTACCTGAGTCCCAACCCATATGGGGTTGACTTAGCTGACAGTCACCAAGAGACTAGCTCTTCTCAAGCCCCTTTTCCCAACTCTGCACAGTGCAACTGTCAACAAGTCAATCAGAATTACAGCCCTGGTTTATAACAACTACCCATAAATATCAGATATTCTTCCCCTTCAGCCAATCAAATACATTGCCTGTGTTCAGGCACTCTAAGTGCTGAATTATACTGTCCAGATTATCCAGGAAGAGGTGGCACTCAATAAGCAGGGAACATTTGGCATTTAAACTGTCTGCATGTCAACTGTCAAAATTAATTTTATACCCAGGTTGACACATTAGAAAAGTCTAGATAAGTTCACTATTATGTAGCCTACTGGAAGTTATCACTTTATTAACAAGCAAAAAATCAAATGCTGAACATTTTACTTAGTAAAAATTAAGCTCTAAATAGTTTTTAGGGTAATATTATAATTTTGATTCCAAAATAAAATAAAAAATAATGCAAAATAATTGGAAAATATAATAAAAATATACTTCAAAAATAATTTACTATGAAATTAACTGTTTTACTATAAAATTTTTTATTTACCATATAAAAAGTACTTAAATTATATTTCAAAAAAAAGCTTGGTAAAAATAAAATTATATCAAAAAAATCAGAGATAAATAATTATTTTAAGAATAGTTGATATAAAAGCAACCCAAAATTACATATACTTTAGTACTAAAACAACTATTTAAGCTAGTCATTCCAGGCTCTAGCATAGAATCCTTTTATAAAATCTATTGATTTTTTCTATCATTTTAAAATAAGTGGTCTTGCTAAATAATATTATTAGTTTTGACATTGAAATTACTTAAAAATATCAGAAAGAGTCAAAAATGATTAATACAGTAGTTTTAAAAGGAATGACAACAACCAAAAATACTTCAGATTTAAATGAAATGATTTCAGATTTGAACAGAATCCAAGTTGTGCAAGATTCAGGATTCAAATAATTCAAATATTTTTTGGTTAATAAATGAACTGACAAACCAAAAATGAAATTTCACTAGCCCATTATACAAAATTATAGAAAATATCAAGCTGTGTTGTTTAAACCAAAAAAAAATGAACTGACACAACAAGTGAGATGAATAGATGCTGTTCTGAAGTATATTATAATCTAATAAGTATTCACTTTAGGCACCAGCAGAAGGACTAAAATGAAACAAAATTTGAGCAATCCAGAAGCAATATTTCATAAGCACAAAACAAAATGAAGTCATACAAGATGTGTAGTATGAGCAGCCTAAAATAGAAAAATAACAGTTTAACAGCCAATCAACAGCTATCCAATTTAGGAAAAGAGGCATTTTATTAATTTTCATGGCTCCAGATTTGTATGGAATGGTTTTGAGAACCTGCCAAATATGGACTTAAATTACAATAAAAATAAATCATTAAATTTTAAACTTCTACTTTTAGTGATTTTATCCTAGGTTTTTTAGAATGATTTTACTAGCAACATTTTCAACAACACAAGCAGCCAAGCCAGCAGCAGCCAAGTCAGCTTCAATGGAGGCAAGGCTCAGAATGTGAAGGCATTTGTTTACACCCAAGCCTTTGAGGCGGGTAACAAGGAAGCTGACCTGTACCTGACCACCGACCCCTATGGCTTTGACTTGTTCAGTAGTCATATAGTGTCTAGCTCTGCCCCTGCTCCTGTACCCACCCCTGCACAAGCTGCCCACCAACCAACCAATCAGGATGGCAGCATTGATTTGGAACAACTTCCTGCAACCAGCCAACTTGCCCCCCTACAGCCAATCAGGCTTCAGCTCCCCCCACCTAGAGCCCCAAAAGCAGAATCACCACTGCCTAAATTCTTCAGGAAGTTTTGGCACTGAATCTACAGGGTTTGTCCTGGGAACAGATTGCCGCCCAGTTGCAATTTACCCAAGCTACTGTCATGCAGGAATTAAACAACCTGGTGAACAGGGGGAATCTGATCAGGACAGCCAAGAAGCTCAAGAAGGCCCCCAAGTCACAAATATATGAGGCATACCCAATCATGATTGACCTCCTCCAGCGGGATCCCAAGCTTTCCTTGACCCAGGTCTGGAAGCAACTTGCGCACCATGGCAATTGGGTGTCTGAGCACATGGTGCAGCTCTGGATGTATGGGAAGGTGGCTTCAATACAGGTTCTTATCAATTTTTCCGGCAACCAATGGGATGGTGCTGAGGATTCCCCGTATGATCTAGACATTGAATCAACCCTGGTCCAATGCTTGACTAGTCTGTCAGATGATGTCATGTTTGTCTTTTACTACAAGTTGTCAATTGTGTTGGTCGATTTTGGCGAGCAAGGAAAAGCCCCTACCCAAAAAGAGAGGAAGAAGGTCAAGAAGGGGACATTAATTGGTGCCTTTCTGTCTGTTTTAGCTAAGGGTTTTGTCTACTATCAGACAAACCCATATTTTACCAATGGCTACAAGTACAGTCACATCCTCAGTGAATTGTTTGACTCCTGGCATAGCTCAAAACCAAACACTGTGTTTTCTTGAGCCACCAGATAGAGGGTAGCTCCACTGCCCTTAAGGCTATCCAGGGACGCGGGCACCAGGCCTCAGTCTACCCTGCTGGCCATACAGATATCCATCTGGTCAATGTAGTGCTCTTCAATATTGGAGACAAATTCCAGCAGCACCATCTCCAGGTGTTCAATAATCTTTATCTTGGGGTCCTTGACCATGAGTCTCTCTTTGGTTGCCAGATGGTGGCAGACTTGTTTGCCCAAATTATCTTACATGTGAATATGGGCAACCAATCACAGAAGAACAAGCGCCTCCCACCTTGTGTCACAGACACCTACCAGCCAATCAAGGCAATGACTAATCAGGAATACAATCAGCTATATATGGGTCATTATTTGTTAGATTAAGCCAAGGCGCCAGCTTAAGCATTTCAAAGCCTTTTAACTTCTTTGGTATCATTTAAGTCATAAACTTATGTTTTTTGAACATTAGTATAATGCTTAGTTTACTGAAGAAAAGTTTAATAGTGTAAAATATACAAATAATAGAAATAAATCTTATTTCTATTAGCTGTATTTTTTGCTAAAACCCTTTTTTCTATTTTAATAAGCCAAGAATTAAATATATGAGTTGCATGGGAGAGTAATAGCAGCCCCAAAGCTATAATTGCTATTACCCTATCTTTGGCTCATATAATTAATTTCTTAGTTATTTTTAGAAAAAAAAGTTGTTGTATTTAAAAGACTATTTACCCTATGTGAAATATAAGTTTTTGTTATGCGTCCAACTTCATGAACATGTCCTACTAATCCTTTAGTAGTATCAGCTCTCTTTGTTTCTCTGTCATCTGTGCAGAACTTTGCACAATAATTTATTTTGGAGTACTCCTTAACATCCTCAAATGTCAAAGGTGAAACATACAGCTCACCATCTTTCATTAAATATGAAAGATTAACATAAAATGCTTTGACTTCAAGCCAGCTTTTTTTAGGCCTAGATTTTCTATCATAGATGTGAAAAAAGATTTTTTGGGAAACATCTGAATTATTTACAAGTGTCTCATATAGACCCTTTCTTTCTTCCTCTCTCTCAAAAACCATTTTGAGATCATTTATATTTTTTATATACATCTCATTTTCCTTTTGTTTAAATATTTTAGATAATACACCAAAATGACCATCAACAATACTTTTGCCATGACACTCAACAAATCTATTAAACTTAATTGTTCCTTTTATAATTTTAGGTACCTCTTTAAAAAGATAATATAAGAATTCATAAGATCTGAAATGATTACCATTATCAGTCCAAACTTTAATATTTTTAATATTCTTAAATTTATTATTTTTAAGCAGACTTATCAAACACTGACCTGAAAACAAAGAGTCATGGGATAAAATTTCAGATAAAAAGTCATGATACTCATATTTAATTTTCTCATTTTCTTTAAAAGCAATTGCAAATCCTAATAAAGAAATAGGTATTTTCTCATAAAAACAATTATTTGTCTCTATAGGACCCCCACCTATTTTAAAGTTTTCTTTATAGTCTATTACTATAACACATGAATTATCATCAAGATTATTTATATCACTAATATATTCTTTATTTTGATGCTTATAAAACTTTTCATGTAGGTCAATAGATTCCAAATTTTCTTTAATAGATTTAGGCAATGGCAACTTCTTTATACTCAAATCCTTTTTCTTCATTTCTAATGACTTTTTTAAGTTGCAAATGTTACACATATCAGTTTGCTTTTTGCTTTTAATTATATTATTAGGAATAAGCTTATAAAAAGTGGAAAGTGAAATAGAAATATTGTTTTTTATTTTCATATCTTTGTAAATTTGTTTTTTGTTTTCAATAATGAGTATTTTATTTTAGTTGAGTATTCACTCAACTCTTTTTGTAATTCTTCATAAATTAATCCAGGGGATTTTTTAGTGAATTGGCTAGTTGGAAATGAATTTTTTAATATATGTTTTAAAATATTTTTTATGTTTTCTTTCTTTACTGAATCATTTTTTCCTTTTTTATTTTTTGAATTTAATGATGCTTTTTTAGCATTTTTTTTTAGAATATGAATACTCATTTTTTGTCATTTTAAATCCACAATCCCAAAGCTCTTTCAGACTGTAGCTTGATGTAACCAATGCTCTTAGGGAAGGAAGGTGCTTGGCAGGGGACTCTGACATCAATTCCTTTAGGTTGTTAAGGAAATCATCTGTCTTAGAATTTTGTATGACAGGTAAGAAGGTACTTTTTCCAAACTCTATTTTTAATAAGAAATGCTCAACAAAGCTGTTAAGATCACTGCCAGCAGTAAAAAGGAATGCTTGTTTAAGCATAGAGATTCTTTCTCTCTTAGTAGAAGCCCCCAGTGAGAAGAAGGGTGTCATCTGAGATGCAAACTTGATAGGTTCCATAATGATAGTGGTTGGGTTCCTTGGCTTGGTTCAGGCAGTTCTTGCTTGGAAATAGATGTGCAGTTATCAGAGAGGAGTAAAGGTGTGGATTGTAAAGTAAATTTCTGAAAAGTTGAGCTGTTTAAATACCATGTTAGCTGAGCTTTTGCACTACAGGCATAAATCCCCAAATGACCACCAACTGATCTCCTTAATTTATCAATATCACCCCTGAAGTCTGATATCATTGTTTATTTACCCCTTTTTATATTCTGGTTAACTGTTGATATTTCCGCGAATAGTACTTCAATCTCGCTCAAACTAGTATCATTAGAAAGCCCTTAATCTCAGCTTTCGGAATTGCACTGCAACTTTATATTTCAATATCAATTTAGTATCTTGAAGTGGCTTTGAATGTAAGCTTATAAAATTATTATTTGAAATAAAATATGCTAATTAACTCTTAAAGTATGATATTTTCATCAGTAAACTAAATTTAAAGTATAAATCATTATTTAGCTTAATTTTAGTAACCAACTCAAAAACCTTTTTTTAAATAAACTTAAGTTTATTATAACCTTTAACAGTTCTTAAAAATGAACTTTATATGTTTTAAATCTATCAAAACAAAAATGTTTTTCTAATCACATATAAATATTTGCTTGTATAATTAAATTTGTATCTTATTTTTATAGATACAATGACTAAGATCATTTTCCGTTTAGTTCAAATAAATTTTAACCTTTATAAAATTTAATTAAATAAAGCAAGATTTTGATACATTCTTTTTTATGATTGAATTTTTTTACATATTATCTCTAGCATACAGTATAAAAATATAATTTTATTAAATAGTTGTATAAAGCTATTTTATTAATATTAAATACTTAAAATTTTGAAAAGAAAAACTTTTACTCTCTTATAAGTTCTTATTATATATTTTCTATAAAATCTAACTTAAGAATAAATTACTTATGCTAAATGAGATCACTGAAATTTCAATAAAAGTTCAGTTTTAATTTTAGTTTTAGTTTTTTTTTGACTTTTTACTAGATTTTTTTTTAAAAAATCCAAAATCATTTAATATTTATTAAATATGCAAAAAAGCTATCTGCCCTCTTTTTAAAAAGAGGGATTCAAAAATGATTATATTTTAAATTAAATATTTTAAAAAAGCTAAGATTTTAGGCAACAATTTGATTTCCAACAAAAAGCATCATATCAGTTTTTATTGTATTTTTAGGTTGCTCTTTTTAGAATGATGTCATTTTGTACTAATCAGCTTTCAAGAAATAATGGTATATGAAATAAGATTGTTACTAGCTTTTAATACAGTTTAATTTAGCTGTAAGTAGAAAATGATTAATTTAATATAGGTTTTTATATTATAAGGATTAAATAAGATTTATTTTGATAAAATTGTTGTAATTATTTAAATTTATTGATAAGAAATTAAAACAAAATTTTAAAGTTTTAAGTAGCACAGTTAATAGGAAACAGATTAATCTAACAAATAATGACCCATATGGTGGCCATCATATTCAATCCTCTTGCCTCTACCTTTTTCACCACCACCCCCACCTGCCAGCCCCACTGTGACCATACTACAGTAATATTAGGCTGTGGTTACACAAAGAGGTTGAATTTTGATGAATTTCATAAGTTGAAATTCATAACAACATGATTGTCCTGGAGATATTTTCCAACATAGTAATTGATACCCAGGAATCAAATAGGATGTACTAATTGAGGGCCAAAAAAATCTGAACAAATCAGATTATGAGACTAGGTGTCCCAAACTGTCTTATTAACCATGAAGGTTAATTGATACCCAGGAATCAATTAGGCTGTACTAGTTGAGGGCCAAAATGAATAATCTGAACAATTCATATTATAGGACTAGGTATCTCAAACCAATTGATTAACTGGGAAGGTTAATTAATATATGGTGGGAATATAATTAATGAGGATTTAATTATATTTTAATTGCTTTGACTGTGTCAAGAAGGTTGGTTAAGGTTAACTTAGAAGTAAACCCCCAAATTTTGGTTTAAATGTGCTGTTTTGGAAATTTTATTAGATTAGAAGCGCTGCCACGCCGCCCAGTGAATGTTTCAGGCGCTGGGGCGCCACCTGGGAAAGTTTCTAGGCGCTGCAGTGGCGCCTAGTTTGAGTTTTAAAGTGTTTTAATGAGTTTTTAATGCAAAAAACCATTAAATGCAAAAATAACTAAATGTAGACAATGGTGTCTATGTATTTAGGATTGATCAGCTGGTTCCTAGTTGGAACAAGAATAGCTTGGATCAGGAATACATATATTCCACAGTGTTTTGTTGCCAGAAGTCTGGAATGCTTCAAGCCAAAAACAATAAATTTACACAGAAAGAATAAGGTAATTCTGGAATGTATTGTGGCACATTCTTATAGGTTAAGAGTGTGAAGATCTTTTTGGTAAAGATCTGGATTGGATGACGCTGTTATGTCATAAACCACGTCATAGGAATAAAGGTGTGATTTCAGAACCAGAGGGGTTTTCAGCCAAATATACCCTGATTGGTATATAAAGAAAACATGATAATAATCAATAAATAATGGTACTTATGTGTGACAATGATTGCTTTCCCCTCAATCATTTTATATTTATGTTTTTGGCTTTTAATTGAGAGAAGACTACCATTGAATGAAAGAGATGATCTGCAGCTAAGACTATGGGAAGCAAAAAACGTGGAAGTGATCACCACTCAGCAACAAGTTTAACGCCAAGATTGCTTGCCTGGAATCCAAGCTTGTCAAAGCTTACATAAATAATTCCTTGTCAAACTGTAAAAGAGTCAGGCTGGGATAATGAAGAAGCAAGCATGGATTTCCTGAATCTGTCACAACCACTCAATAACAGACCCCTCAGGCCAGCACTGGCCTAGGCATTCTTTCCCACACTATCTGCCTACTAGGCATCATTCTTCCCAGCCCCTAATAAACTCCTTGTTGCCAAACATTCTCTATTTATACTATCTTTATTCTGAATTTTAATTGTTAATTTTCTCTTTGTTTATAGTTGGTTTTATTCTTTATGTTCAGCTTATTTCTATAAATTGTATATTTACTATGCAATGTATCTAGATCAAGAACACAGTTATTTTTAGCACTTAAACACAGCCCCTTGTGAAAATATTAACAACAATTTGGTGATCAGCTAAATTCAAATTAGAAAACTATAGGTTTATTGTGTTTAGATAAACTTGCTACTGATCCAAATTCAAAACCTTAATGATAAACTTTAAGCCAATCAGAAGCCAAGTGATAAAGTGATTATTGTGACATAAAGGGTCATTCAATAATTCTTTGATGCATGTGCACTAATTAATATTATTGCCTGGTTGATTTGCCATTGTGCGCCATTGCTGCTGTGCCAATTTGTTGATGGACTAGTGCTAACCCAGTAGCTGATTGGGCGCTAGTCTACCAACAACTTGCCACAGCGGTAATGGCGTAAAATGGCAAAACATCCAGCCAATCATATTAATTAGAGCACATGCACCAAAGAATTATTGAATTACCCTTTGTCACAACAATCACTTTATCACTTGGCTCCTGATTGGCTTAAACTTTATCATTAAGGTTTTGAATTTGGATCAGTAGCAAGTTTATCTAAACACAATAAACCTATAGTTTTCTAATTTGAATTTAGCTGATCATCAAATTGTTGTTAATATTTTCACAAGGGGCTATGTCAAGCGCCAAAAATAATATGGTAATCAAGGAAACAATGCCAACACAAAGCAAATAACACAAATTGAGATGAGCATAAAACATATACAAAATAAGTAAAAAGATGGGATAATGTAGTAGATGGGAAAACAAAAAGGAATAAACAAAGAGGCAACAGTATCAAAATAATGCAGAATTTATTGGGGCAAAAGCTATAAAAACATATAAAAAGGTTAGTAAAAAAATCAAATGAGAGAACTTGAAAAATTACTCAAAGACCTCAACTTGGTGATTGCCAAAATTAAGGACATAAACCGCAAGGTTAAAGCCAAAGTTAAGTCTGCCATCCTCACTGGGGACAAAATCAACAAGGTGTCCGCAAAGGCACCAACAACAAAAATGCCAGACACCCCAGAGAAGACCATAAAGTGTCTTCTCAACATCCAGAAGACAGTGGTTGAGGGCCTCCAGTTCAAGGCGTACAATCTTTCTGCGCTGTCTTTTTGGGTTGACAGCCCGGAGATGTATGAACTTCTCAAACCCGCCAAGCGTGCCAGCGCAATTGATTGCGCCAAGAACGGCCAAGCCAGCCAAGGCTGCGGGCAAGGAAGAAACACAAGGAAGTAGCCTAAAAAACAAAATTAATAAATTTTCAAAATACTTACCTTTTTTTCTTAGAAAACAAAGACAGCAAACTCTGCCAAGTCCTGGTCCCCTTTGTCCTGGCCACTGTTTATGCAAATTATGCCACTCATGTGGCCAAGCAATTGTATCTGTCCTCCCTGTCTGCAGGAGCTGGAGGACCGCATCCACAGGTCCTTTCCTATGTCCAGGGGGCATTGGCTGGGCTGACACATGGCAAGGGGGCATCCAAGTGGGCAGTTACTGCCTACAAGGATGCCCAACTGGTCCACCTGGACCCGGTTAACCTCAGTGAAGTTTACTGTGTAAACTCCATTGAGCTTGTTTGGGACGTCTTGGCGGCGCACCCATTCAATAATATACCAGAGATGGACCAGGAACATGCGGCTGCTTGCTTCTGCTTCCCAGTGGAGCATATCATATCTTACCTGTTGGAGAACTTTGGGCGTGCAGTGGGTAAATTGGCTGTTGCAGACACAACAGCCGTAAAGAAGACTAAGACCCTCCTGGCAGACTTTGGGCTAGCCTGGAGTGCAGATGAGACAGGGCTCCCCTTGGCAATGGATCTTATCTTTGCAAAGAACAGTAACAACAAGAAGATCAGTGTGGTCTATAATAAATCATGTGAGTTCACAGAAGCCTTTGCTGGGCAAAGGCTTCACTTGGTGGTTTACCTTGGCTATCTTTTCTTCTTTGGGATGAGCGCCAGCGTAGAGGATCTAGATGAGGTCCTTCTGGGAATTGACGAGGCCTGGCTTGCACTTGACAGGAAGAAAGTCCCCCATGGATATGACTCAGTGGACCATGTAATCCAAGTTGCCCTGGTCCTGGCAGGGATTCACGGGTTTGCAGCCCCACCTGAAAAGCTGCTCCTCAGTTTGCACCTTACCCTACTCCCCTTCACCAGCAGGAGGGAGTTTTTTAATAAGGGCATATCCACCGTCCACAGTGTGGCAGTGGAGGTTGTGTGCCACCTCCATCACGGGGTGGGTGCATACCAAAGAACCCACTACAGGTGTTTGCAATAAATTCTCTCTTCTAATAAAAATCATTACAATTCATATTATTTTTATTATAATAAAATTTTCTAATTCTTATTTAAACAAACCAGTTTTGCAAAATATATTGCAGTTCAGGTTTCATAAAAGCATAAAATAATATGTTAATAAAATAAATTCCAACCTGTACATTTTATGCTTAATTTTTATAAGAATATTTTATATTTATTTGACAAAGTGGTATAAATCTATTTGCATAATCCAGTATCAAGCATTTGGGATTACCTCAGATGGCATAATAAAATAATATGTAATAAAATAAATAAATTACTTACATCTATTGATGGATCTTCTGAATGTGATTGCAGGCTTGGAAGCTTAAAATATAAAATGATACAGTAGTTTTCAAACCTGTTTATATAAACATATATTATTCAGTTTAGAACACATGAACTCAGTCTAAAAACAAGATAAAAAATCAAGGAATTTATATTAAATTACAATAGATTTGGATCCACTTTGATTTTATTTTTAGACTGAGTTCATGTGTTTTAAACTGAATAATATATGTTTATCTCAACAGGTTTAAAAACTACTATAATTAATAAATCTTAAATATTAAATTAGTGAATATAAAAAGTTGGACATGTTAAGCCTTTAATTGTTTGGCTGTCAAGCAAGGCACACAAGGAGAAATGAATCAGCATGGCCATAGAATTTGACCACAGTCTCAGCTGGGAAGGTGTGGATCCCAGCCTGGAGCAAATCAAACAGGTATTTGGTCCCAGTTGGGGTCCCCCACTTGAAAGCTTGCTTGAGCCACTCAAAGACTTCTCTGATGGGATTTAGGAAGGGCAAATAGGCAGGGGGGAAGAGAAGATGAAAATTTGCTGTGGCCAATTGCTGGGGGCCCACTGAAATGCTGATCTTAATTGATGGAACTTCAGCAGAAAATATCTGCCACCTTGTGGAGACCAACATTGTCCAGTACTATTACATTGGTGAAGTCCAGGCTTGTGCGCCTCAGGTGCTCCTGGACCAATCTGAGGAATGATAAGAAGGTACAGCTGTTATGAGAGCCCAAAGTCATTTGATAAAAATTGGTCCCATTTGAACCAAGGAGAGCCACCATTGAATAGGCTGTGGTGTGGACTGCAGCACGCCAAGCTACCCCGTCATTGAGGTCTTTTGGGACATACTCATATACATTGCACATAGACAAGGTGAATGACAATCTGTCAATATAGTGGAGTTGTACTTTCCCTTTGTTTTTGAAGGCATTGTAGGCCTCAGTGTATTTTTTCCAGGTCTTGACATTGGTTGGGCTTATCTAATTGTACAGAGATACCTCAAGTTTTTTCCAGGAAAAGCACATTCCCTTCACCAGATGATAGTAAAAAGAAATTGAGGCTTCAACCCCAAAAAAAGATTTGAGCATAGCCTTAATATTTTTCAGTTCTTGATGACAGTCCCAGGTTATCCACTGGTGGATTGCCTATTTGTGCTCTTTGGTGAGCGTAGTGAAAATATGCAAGGATTTCTCTGCGGCAAGTACTTGGCCAGTCTCAATAAAGGTGTTGAATGTCTTGGAGGCGTACTTGGGATCCACTCTAACAAGAACTGAAGCTGCCAGTAGTCACTAGATTCCTGCATGAGCAGGATAAGGATGATGCGCTTTATATCAGGAATACACTTCTGAGCAGGCTTTGTGGGTTCAGACAAGCCAAAATCCTGATTGGTGACAGGCTTGCAAGGCATGGGTACCTTGGTGCAGAAAACAGCAACTTTCTTTAACACTAACTGCCCCTCTGTGGTTCTATAGAACTTGGGCTTGTTTTTGTCTTCTTGTTTGCCATCACTGACGTAAGGCTCATAAGCGGTGTTGAGCACAGACTTCACCTTCTCCATGATGGCTGACGGGACTGACTCTTGGCAGTATGCAGCGTCAAATAAAAAAGAGGTAAGTTTTATCTTTGTTCTTGACTTTTTTGTTGTGGTAACCTTACTGGGCTTCTGGGTCATCTTGGGGACCTGAGGGTTGATGCTCTGCACCCTAGCAGCTTGTGCGCCTTTAATTGGCTGTGTCAGTGCAGTGTCACTATTGAACTCTCCTCTCACATCTTCTTCTTGATTAGGCACTTGGGTTGCACTAACTCTGTTCTTTGACCTGTGAGGCAACTGCAACTGCGGCGCACAACAGGTACATTGTTATTCTGTTGTTGTGTTCCTTCTATTTAAAATTTAATAATGTACTAAATAAAACTTAATTAAGTTATACACTTGTTTTTAATTTTTGCTTTTTATCTGAATATGGTTATTCAATTAGATTTTTACCCACCCAAAATCCCAATTATAGATTTTTATTTCTTACTTAGTTATTTTTGGTTTTACCACACCCATTTTAGAATACCCAAAATAATTTCCACCCATTTTCCCAGATTTTACGCCAAATTAAGCACCCAACACAATATTTGAAAATCTATGTTTCATATCACATGTCTTATTTTATATACCTTAGAATCATTCTTTATTACAATCCATTGCACACAACATTTGAGTGATTTTGGTGATATAGTGTCAGGAATTTATACTGACTTTGTTCTACCTTGTTAATATTGATAACCTGCCAAGCCACTAATTATAGCAGCTTCAATATATTGCTATTAGGCTTGATTGATCTAAGAAGCCTTCATAGAGTAGATTTGGATCACTCCTGCAAGAACAACCAGGAATACAATAAATCTCCAATTATGACTAGTTCCTGATTGGCTAGAGTTATTCCAGAATACTCTAGCAAAATGCTGGGCTAGTTACTATTGGTTTCTCCAAGTATTGAAAGGATATGATCAATTTGCTTAGCAAACCACCAGAGCTATTGCAAATCAATGCAGGAAAGGTTGCTCAAGAACAAAATAATATGTGCTAAAAATAGAGTGATAAATTAGCGCTGCCACCACTGGAACACTTATAGATTATGCTCTATTCTATGACAACAAAGTACCCAGTGCAGGGTGCTATGATATGGAATCACATGCCATTGCATGAATGCCTGACTCTGGGGGTTGATGCTGGCGGTCTGGGGACAAACAGACTGACCAAGCAAGAGTCAGAAGCGCCAGATGATCTTATCCTGGCAAGAGAGCGCAAGCCTTATAAAAGACCTTCCATTGGACTAATGGAAGGCAGACAATAATACCCATTTCCTACTGTATAATCTTTTCACAGTAGAAGAAGATATCCAAGTTCAAAGACCGTTGTCAGTACTTGAAGAACTAAGCAAGCCGCCCATATAGTAAGCCACTTGGAAGTTGCCTCCCTTGCCATTGCTTGCCGTTGCAGTGCCAAGTAAAATCCAGACGTTGCAAGTAACGCTTGTCACCATACAAGCTAGTATCAACATAATGATCAATAAAACCAATCACTCAATAAAGCAAACAATAATCAGGTTGCCAGGTCTGAGAGCAGAACCAAAAGTTCTGACAGTGGTGCTCACTACCATAATGAGTTATCTGTACTGTCTGTTGTTGGCAAGTCTTTGATCACCACCCCAGCTTTGTTGATAAGTATGGGGGGCTACATGGAAACCAGCAATGAAGAACAGGATGCATCCCTCCGCTTGATGATCACTCCTTACCAGGTACCAGAAGTACCAGTAGAAAAAATCAACCTTGACGACACTGGTACAATGTTACAACACAAACCAAGGACCTACACTATTGAGGATGTGCGGTCACTCATGGACGCCTTGATGCAAGGCTATAAATCCATGAGTAACAAACAACAGGATAACAACTATACCCTGTTCACCACCTCAAGATCCTCCAAGCATTTGTGGTCAACCTTCAGAAGTTACCAAGAGGCCAGTAGCACGCAGCTAGGCCTCCTTCTGAAAAGAGAAGGAGTTGACAGAATAACCAATGTTTTGTTGTACTTCATACACCCGCCATTAAGCATGTCCAGCGCTTGGTGGCCCGCCAAAATCTTGACCTCAAAGAGATGGGTTGTTTCAGGATCAAAATCCAGCACACTCACGCCGCCCTGGTTCACCAGCTGAACTCCAGCTTCCACACTCTGCAACAGGCTGTGGGTAGCATCAATGAAGCTTCTTCTTCCACCCATTATTGTGTGGATGAGATAGTTTCACAGTTCAATAACCAGGTAGTGCAAGTGGTGGCTGGAATCCTCAATTCCTGCGGTCTGACCCCTCAATGGGCTTCATACGTAACCTGTCATAGCGTCAACCTGGCCAAGAAGGTACGCTTCCTGGCCTGCTAGTCTAGTGTGGACAAGATGGCAGACCAACAAGACAAGCTGCAAATCATGGTCTCAGAAAACAGCGCCTGTCATGAGGAGCGCCAGAACAAGATTGCCTCCTGGGTGAACAAATTGGTTGAGAAAGTGAACCTAATGAAGGGGAAGTCAGCTTCTCCTGCCTTGGATTGGTCCCGGGAGCAGCACACCTGCTGCCTCAAACATAAAGCATATACCAACAACAAACACAACTTATGGGAAGCAATAGAGACTGTCCGCGCTCTGAAAAAACAGCTATACCAGGATTTGGAAGATAGCTGCTCCCAGGTTACCACCCTCAAACACAAGCTGGATGCCTACAGCAAACGTCTAGACCTACTGGCTTTAACCACTCTGCTTATGGAAGGAAACCATAGAAGTCTCTTGGAGCAGGTGCAATCCAATGACGCTGCCAGAAAGGACTTTGAGGCTAACATATTGGCCAGGCTGAGCAGATTGGAACAGGCAATATTATCCAATACCAGCCCGTCTGTAGAGGATAAGTGGAGCCCTGTACTGAACTCTTCTCCTGAGCAACAAAAGGCGCCATTCCCTTAATTCTATGGTTTTACCTCCAACCATGATACCAATGATAGTCAAGGGACTTACCGCGTTGCCATAGGAGTTGCTGCCTTGCCGCCACTTACTCCACTTACTGGCCTGTGCCCCGTCAAGCCAGTAGTGGAATCACGCAAAGATTCAACCATCCCCGACCACAAGTTCAAGCCATTGAACTTGCCAACCTTTGAATGTAAGGGTAATATCAAAACCTTTATTTGCCTCTTTGAGATGTCAATGTGTGGGGCTTCAGATCACATGAAGGCCACAGCCCTAATCAACACTTTGGACCCCGCCAGTGTAGATGTGATCATGCCTTGCCTCCCAACAGAAGAATGGTCTTATGAGGATGCCAAGATTGCAGTGATTAAAAAGTTTGGGAGTGAAACCAAGCTGCAAGCAAGGAAGGCCGAATTCAGCAATATTGCTTTCAAGAAATATGAAAGTGTACAAGATTTTGCTGACCGCTTCTATCATGAAGCACAGGTACTCTTGGGGGCAGGAGTACTCACCAATTTGGACTGCTGTATCACAATAAGCAGAGCTCTTTAGCCTTACAGAGAGCTTTCCAACGTGATGTTCCCAGTACTTGACCAGGCCAATAACACCCAAAAGATTACCAGTTATCTGGGTTGGCTTGGGGCCCAATTTGAGCCCCCAACAAAGGAATGGCCAGTTGCAATGGGTCTGAGAATTGAGGAAGAAATCAGGACCACAACAGATATGCCAAGCCGCCTGAAGGGGAGAAGGATGCTACTACAAAAACCACTGGAGAGGTGAAACCTTATAACTCCAACATCACCTGCCAAAAGTGCAAAAAAAAGGGGCACTGAGCAAGTCAATGTTGGTCAAAAGGCAAACCTCTTGGTGTCAATGTTGTAGTAGAAACCAAGGATAAAAATCAGGGAAAAGCAAAGGCAGGCCAATAATGGAATATACTGCACCTGCCATTCCCTCAATTATTCCAAAAGAAACCAACCTTGATAAGCTAGAGGAGCCCACCAGGATTGCCACCAAGACTGCCCAGACTGACAAGGAACCTGTCAAGCCCGCCAAGGACCCCGCTGAGAACGCCGCCCAGACAGAGGAATCACCTGGATACTTTGCCTTTGACCAAGAGTTTGAGGAAGACCCTGTCCACTGATTGGTAGCCAACAACCTGTACACCATATCTGCCTGTGAAAGAGGTAGACCCTGGAAGACTACTGCCAACGCAGTAGAGGTAGTGTCCAAACCCTATGCCGCGCAAGTGCAAGAAACTTGCTTGAACAATAGTCCTAATGTCTCCAGCAACGTTCCTAACCTTAAGGGCGTCCAATTGGCAATGCCTCTCAAAACTATCAAGAAAAACTTCCCTGAAATTGGGCAAAGTCTTAAGCAGTACTTTGACACCCCGCCCCCCTTGGAATTCACTTATTAAACATACAGTCTTAAACTTATTCCAAGTGTACCTATGCCAACATTTCTGTTAATAAGGTGAAAGTAAGAGCAATAATTGACAGCAGAGCGCCAATCAATATAATTTCCACAAACCTGGTCCAAAAAATAGAATTTGCTCCTGATATTTCACACAACAGAATCTATGACACCACTGGATTACATACAACAATTTCTGAAGGAGCATATAGTGTGATTCCAATGCAATTTGGATCCATAGCTGTTTCCTCTCCTGCTGTTGTCTTGCCCAGTCAAAACTATGATTTTTTGATTGGCACTGCCTTTATGCATAAATATGGTGTGAAGATTGATATGGAGAACAACAACTTCACCATATTGAATCAGACCATCCCTCTTTATTAAACCAAAGACGCCGCCAGCATCAAAGAGAAACTGACAATTAATTTAGCGTATAAGGACAGGATTGTGGCAGTTCCATATGAGAAGAAGGGGCAAAAAAGCAAGAAATTGCCAACCCAGATAAAAGAGCACAAAGGTATTCCACTTTGCTCTCTGGTAATCTTCACCCTCAAGTCTGGCACACAGTGTGTTGTGCCAACAGGACTGACCCTGGAAATTCCCAAAGGCTTATATGGTGAGATACATCAGCCTTGGGGAAGATCAAGGTTCAAACCCTGCGTAGCGCCTGGTATAGTTATACCAGGGCATGGAGAAGTACACATTCTACTTGCCAATCTACAGGACCACAATATTTATGTGAAGAAGCATCTGAAAGTAGGATTTGTGCACCTTCAGCCAATCAAAGAATTGGCCGGCTTCAAATGTATTGGGGACCTATTGGAAATGGGGTTACCTAATGAAGTCAAGGCCAGTGCCTACGTGACTACCCCACTGGCTGACCTGTCCTTCTTAAGTCAAGATCAATAGGAACAAGCAAGTGCCCTGTTTGAGAAGTACAGGTGCCTCTTTGCTGAAGATGACTTTGATCTGGGCTGTGGAGCAGACGTCACCCATCATATTGATACTGGTGACAACAAACCAATTTGGCTCTGCCCCATTTGACAATTGAAGGCCAGCAAGGAAACTGTCAATGAGGAAATACAACAGCTCCTGGATAGAGGAATGTTGGCCTCATCTAAGAGTCCTTAGGCATTGCCCATCCTTATTGTAAAAAAGAAGGATGGAAGTAACCAAGTAGTCATACGCTACCAATGTCTAAACTTGATCACAAAGAAGGACTCCTACCCGTTGCCAAGAATTGATAACGCCTTATACCGCCTGGGAGGTGCTAAATTTTTCTCCACAATGGACCTAATTTTGGGATATTGGCAGATCAAACTGCCTCTAGAGGAACAAGAGAAGTGTGCCATTATCACTTCACAAGGCCTTTTCCAACCAACACAAAGGCCCAAGGATTGTGTAACGCACCAGCAACTTTTCAACAAGCTATGGATACCATCCTGGGAGATCTTAAGTTGTCCTACATCCTTGTATATCTGGATGATATTAACGTCTTCTCTAGGGTGTTCACAGATCATTCGGAGCACTTGGAAGCGGTCTTTAAACAACTTGCAGACGCCAACTTGAAGATAAAACCTAGGAAATGCCAGTTCTTTAAGGACCAGCTGGAATACTTAGGTTTTGTGATTGACACAAAAGGACTACACCCACAACCCACCAAGATTGAGGCCATTGCTAAGATAAAGACTCCCAAGAGCAAAAGGGATATCCAAGTGTTCCTAGACATGGTAGGTTATTATCACAGGTTTATTCCAAATTTCTCGCAAACAGGTGAACCTCTATTTCATCTGCTTAAAAATGGAGTGCCTTTTACATGGACCTCTGCCAGCCAGTCTGCTTTTGATTCCCTACAAACCAGCCTGTCTGGCAGTCCAGTGCTTATGTATCCTGATTTTACCAAGCCTTTTGTAGTACATACCAACGCTTCCCTGAGTGCGCTTGGAGAAGTATTGTCCCAGAACAATGATGATGGAGAAGAACATCCAGTTGCCTACGCCAGTTGCTCGTTGAATATTCATGAGCAGAATTACACAGTGACAGAACATGAATGTTTGGCAGTAATATATGCCTACAACAGTTCTGGGTGTATCTCCATGGAGTCCACTTCACTGTGGTTACAGACCACTCCAGTCTAAGTTGGCTTCATAATCTACATGAACCAGAAGGTCACTTGGCATGATGGGCTCTAGAACTGCAGACATTTGACTATAAGATAGTACACCGGCCAGGAGCAAAGCACCAGAACGCTGACTGTCTATCCAGACTTCCAACTGTTAATATTGTGTCATCACAGGCCAATATAATGTATGATAAAATGTTAACTGGCCAGTTCAAAGATGAGCCTGAAAAAATCCAGGCCGTTCTTAGAGAACTGATGAAGGACTGCAGAGTAGAGGATGGTAAACTGTACAAATATCATCAGGGGAATAAGTATGTTTTCCCCTGTCTTTCAGAGAGGTTGCCTCTGATCATGGCTGCTCATAAGGCTGTAGGAAATGGTGGCCTCCAAAAGACTGTACAATAATTACAGCTCCACTACTATTGGGAGTCTCTGCTATTTGAAACTAAGGAAACCCTGACTTGCTGTGCAGAGTGCCAACACAAGAAGCCATTTGTACCCAAACATCAATATAAGGCTGTTGAGCCCAAATTTGCTTGGCACACCATCAGCATTGACGTTATTGGCCCTCTTCCAATGTGTGTTGGTTGGCTTAGATACATTATTGTAGCCATAGACCACCTTACCAAGTGAGGTGAGGTAAAAGCCCTCCAGCACGTTAGCGCAGAAGCCACTGCAAGATTCATCTTGGAACATATTATCCACCGCCATGGTTGCCCACAATTCATTCTCACAGACAATGGTACTAATTTCACGGCCAACATTATTCCAAAGCTTAATGAGCTCATGGCCTGAGGGGAGTGCTCTCTACTCCATACCACCCAGAAACAAATGGGATGGTTGAGAGAGCAAATGGCACCCTGGTGAATATCCTTTGAAAACTGGCAGATAAACATACCTCTGAGTGGTATCTTTTCCTGCCAGCAGTCATGTTTGCATATAACATCTCCATACATAGCACAACTAAGTTTTTGCCTTTCCAGATCATGTATGGTTGGCACCCTGCTATACCGCCAATCCTGTTCTCTGCTATGGGCAACCCTGGGGAGATCACCTACAACCAGTACATGACAAAGTTGGCAGATACATTAATTAAGCTTCAAGCTGAAGCTTTTACAGAGACTACACTGGCCAGAACAAAAGGACAGCAGCAAGATAATTCCAACTGCCGCGCTCTGCCAGAGTATAAGGTTGGAACCCAAGTATTCTATCATGATAAAGTTATAGGAAGAGAACACAAGCTTGACACCATCTGGAAAGGCCCATTTGAAGTCATCAAGCAAACAGGCTAAGGCGCCTATACCATCAAGGATGTTTCAGATGGACAACTCATTAATAGGGTCCACGCAAGGTTCCTAAAACCTTTCTACACCTTGCCAAATAATGGCATCTAAATAGCTTCCTATATTTCTAAGAATACAAATAAAGATTTTTGAATATGATTTTATTGGGAATAATATAAAAAGGACAAGGCTAGAGATTGCCCTCCTGGTAGTTGTCAACATTGTTGTCTTCTTCCTCCTTGTCTTCTTTCTCCTCCTTGTCTTCCTCAGAGTCCTTGTCTTGAGTGGCCAGGCTGGCGCATCAAGGCCCAGGTGTCACTACTGACATGTCAGACTCTTAGTCCCCAGCCTGAAGCGCCACATCATGGGGTAATAATTCAAAGGGAAAGCGCCGTCTTTCAACAAACAGGAAGACAGCCACACACAACCACAACTTCTTGTGAGCAGGTCAGAGGTACAAAAAGTTAACCAGGGGCAATGGAATGGACTCAAAGTTCCATTCAAACCACCAGAGTCCACCCTCAAGGGAATAGTCACAACCCAGAATAAGTCAATCCATGATGAAATCATCAATGGAAAGATACTCATCTAGGAGTATCACCTTTATGTTACCGACAGCATTCCTGAGCTTTTCCTAATTGGCGGCCATCCTTGCAAAGCTGCCCTGAGGAAGACACAGGTTGGGTGTCAACATGACATTCCCACAAAGAATCATAGCTCATACTGCGGCTTTTCAATTGCCATTATGGAAGGCATCCCAACACTGGCAACCACCTTTCCAAGACAACTGTCCTGCTGATCACAGTTGTCTACCTGCAGCTTCTGATAGACTGCCAGGAATAGGGGAAGATGCCAAAACCAGGATTGAATTATCTGATCAGCAATATGAATGACAAACCCTTGGTCCAGTTCATCCACAGGATCACTATTGCAAGAGACGTTGACAAGATCCAGAAGGTTGTGACTCAGGCGCTCTGCCAACACCTTGCCATCAATGGAGAAGAATTCAAAGCTTGAAGATGTAATACATGCCTTGAGGTCTTGACAGTGTCTCTGCTGAAGGACAACAAAGAGGGATTGTCAACGCAATTTGAAGCCAGAAAAAAGGACACTACAATCAAAGTAAGGCATGCTGATTTGATCTTGTACTGTTGGCAAGTTTCCAACCACCGCTTGAGAGGCCAAAGACCCCTGAACATACACCCAGGTATTGATGGGCTGCTCCTCCAAAGTAGCCAAAGGGATTTCCTTACTCCGCTGAGTTGGTTCTTCTTGGGCTGGTTGTTTAGTTAGGGACTTGGGATCTTGGTGCGCCTGCTTGTGGGGAGGCTCCTCATGACCCATACCAGTAAATATTGTACTGGTATCCCTGTCACAAAGCCCGCAAATATGTGCCTTCTTAGCATCATAAGACATAGCTTGAAAGAGGGCCCAATCCAAAACTGACATGGCGGCAATAATGCTATGTGCGTCAGTTACGCAGGAGGTGTTGGAAGCATTAAAAGGATGAGACATGCTGAATGGTGATTTACTTTTTGACAGTATAACTAAGTCAAGTTAGGGGAAATGTCAGGAATTTATACTGACTTTGTTCTACCTTGTTAATCTTGGCAACCTGCTAAGCCACTAATTATAGAAGCTTCTGATATATTGCTATTAGGCTTGATTGGTCTAAGAAGCCTTCATAGAGTAGATTTGGATCACTCCTGCAAGAACAACCAGGAATACAATAAATCTCCAATTATGACTAGTTCCTGATTGGCTAGAGTTATTCCAGAATACTCTAGCAAACTGCCGGGTTAGTTACTATTGGTTTCTCCAAGTATTGAAAGGATATGATCAATTTGCTTAGCAAACCACCAGAGCTATTGCAAATCAATGCAGGAAAGGTTGCTCAAGAACAAAATAATATGTGCTAAAAATAGAGTGATAAATTAGCGCTGCCACCACTGGAACACTTATAGATTATGCTCTATTCTATGACAACAAAGTACCCAGCGCAGGGTGCTATGATATGGAATCACATGCCATTGCATGAATGCCTGACTCTGGGGGTTGATGCTGGCGGTCTGGGGACAAACAGACTGACCAAGCAAGAGTCAGAAGCGCCAGATGATCTTATCCTGGCAAGAGAGCGCAAGCCTTATAAAAGCCCTTCCATTGGACTAATGGAAGGCAGACAATAATACCCATTTCCTACTGTATAATCTTTTCACAGTAGAAGAAGATATCCAAGTTCAAAGACCGTTGTCAGTACTTGAAGAACTAAGCAAGCCGCCCATATAGTAAGCCACTTGGAAGTTGCCTCCCTTGCCATTTCTTGCTGTTGCAGTGCTAAGGAAAATCCAGACGTTGCAAGTAACGCTTGTCATCATACAAGCTAGTATCAACATAATGACCAATAAACCCCTATCACTCAATAAAGCAAACAATAATCAGGCTGCCAGGTCTGAGAGCAGAACCAAAAGCTCTGGCACATAGCAAGTTGCTATTGCTTTTTGTTTTTGGATTGAGTTTTGACTCACTGTGCTTGGGTGTATTTTGTCACCAATTTACATAGTAATCATATGTACACCAAAAGCCAAATCACAACATTTCATTTGTGAATCAATGTATCTCAGATAGTATTTTGAATAGTCTTGCTTAACGTATGAGCAATTCTTTGCTGTGTTGATCCATTTTGCCCATTAACGCCAAAAATCCCTGTTAACAGAGTGTATATTTCAACCTGATAGTTCTAATTTGCTTAAATATGAAATCATGTTGTAAAAAATCTGAGGTATTTTTGGTTGTTGCCATAGCTTTTAAAACTACTGTATACACATTTTATTTATTTTTTTTGGTTGGTTTTCTCTCAATTTATGTCTGAATATCATCATGATTTATTTTTTAGCCATTCAGAAGCAAAACGTTCTGCTAGATCCTGGTTTAGAAACTGTTCCATCTATTTAATTTTCTTGGCTAAGCATGGTGATCAAAATTAAATCTCCTTGCTTTTAGTCAAATTAGGGCCTCTCGATTTGCTTTGCTTTGTATTGGTTTACCATCTGTATAAGCAGTTCAGATTCTAGATGCAGCATTTAGAATTTAAATCTACTTGAAGTTTGCAATGTGCCTATGAGATGCCATATTTTTATATTTGAATTAAATGCCAAAGACAACTCAGTTAGACAAAAATATAAATCACATTCTGGATTGAAAATAATGTATGCTGGATAGGCAATCCATATTCTTCCCAACAGTTTTTGAATCTACAGCAGGATTTGGATTCTATAATGTTAGCTTAAAGGCTAGATGTTTTGTCAAATTAATTGTTCTCGTGTTTTCTTATTGCTTCCCTCAATAAGCTACCTGGCTGATAAATAAAATCAGGGCTAATTTAAATAAAGCTGAGTCTATAGGTATTTTAAACATTTTTTTGGTAATTATTTGACTCAAATTAGCTTTTAAAAAGTAGATTTAAAATAAAGGCTTTCGATTCTAAAACTAAAGCTAGGTATAAAATTATAATATAGCGTATTAAAGCAAATTATGATTTATGGATTTATTTGTTGTAAAGCCAAACAATTACTTATTAAGAAACTATATCTGAATAGAAATTGGCTATAAATTGGCTGCAGGAGAATTTATTGTAAATAAACTCCAGTCCCCTAAAATTGCTGATATTATATGCTCTAGATACCAAGCTATAAAAGTCTATATCAAAGCTGAAACTACAGCTGAAGCCGCCATGCCAGCACAATTTTCTGACTTACTCCAGGTGCATGGTGAAGAATAAATTGCCATACCTCAAAGAAGCCTGAGTAAATCCTGATGTGTACATCTAAATTCAAACCAACTTAGATCTCTACTTATGGTCCAAAAAAGATTTTTAACTTTTACAGATTTGTTTTTATATTTTGTAATTGGATTAAACCTTTTTTAAATACTAAGTTAAAGTTTGTTTAATAGAGAGTCTATAATAGCACTTTTATGGTCCAAAAATTAGTGGGGAGAGCTAGCAGGTTGCCATTTATTAAGCCACCAATACAGATACTCTAAAAGGTCTCTAAAAAGAGAGGTTAAGTAAGGTAAAAGAAGGATTTATTAAGGGATATAAGCAAGAACCCCAATAAAATATCACCAACTTACCAAAGAAGCAAACTTCTGTGGTTTTCTGAAAGAAGAATGAGAAAACAGTGCCTATTTTAAGCTCTTTTAGGGCAAAGTATACAGTAGAAACCCTCAATATTGCTAAAAAAGAGATGTGGTGTATAAGCAATGATATATGTTGGGTCTCAACTAGATCTTCTAATTATAAAGGAGAAAAATCATTCTGAAAAGACATTAACTTCCTTGAGTTAACAGAGAGATCAAAGAAAGTGGAGATAAAGAGAGGCCTTAAAGACAAAAAATCTTTTGAATCTACTAAAGTTTTAATAAGGGGATAGATAGAGAATTTTAGTAATAAGAAAGCTGGTCTCAAGAAAAGAGAAAAAAGCAAAAATGGGAGACTAAATTTTCTGAATCCCCCTTGAAATTTGAAAAGGCGGGCAAGATACCAGAGTAAATAGCTTAAAATCAGGGCAACTTTCATAATACAGCATTCTCCCTGTTGAAAAATCACAAAAGCTTGACTCAATTTTTACTTTAAAACTCTAAGTAAAAATTTAAAAGACACATAAAACTTCAAACATGTTAATTACAAATATAACTTTTGTACACTGCTGACATTGAGCATGTTAAATTCTGATTGCTTGAATTATGTCACAAATGACAAACTCCTGCTGACTATGCTCATAGAGAAACATCAACTACAGGATTTGAACCCTAATACCCTGCGGGCTGCCAGCCTGCAGGAACAGCTGCCCGCAGATTTTTGGGCTCAAATCAGAGCAAGATTTGACTTTGGGGAATCTCCTAAGGCTTGATGAACTAAAATTACCTGCATCAAGGCTCCCCACGTCAAAGGTTCCTGTTAAACCAACCAATGAGAGTGCAGACCAAGCCAAAGATCCCAGAATAACTTGGGCCACTGTGGCAGGAGATGCAAAGAAACTTCCTGTGGAATGTGGGCCACCCAAAGATGACAAATCCCACGGCCTGAAAGAGAAATTTGAGTTTTTTTAGTTTAAACAGCCAATGAAATAAATCCTGCAAGGGATGCCACCAAGGGCTGTAAAAACCTGGTAGATGGTAGCACCAGGACCAAAGGAATTTGTAAAAGTTTCTCCATGGCAGATGGATATACTTATACCCTGGGCCACCAGGAAGTTACCCATCACTATTCTTGCAATAAAGTGTCATGAACCTTTGGTTCAACCAGTTTATCTCATACTTGATTTTAACTCTATTTCATTTGAAGATCAACTCCTGTGGTTCTGTGCCTCCCACTTATCCACCCCAAGAAACTGCAAACCAGCCACCCAAATATATTGTTCACTAAGAGCTGCCTTTAGCCTGGTACATTTCACAGAATATCCACCAAATCCAGCATGTTTGGAGTTCACACTAGAGAAAATCTTAATATAAAACCCAAAGGCTAGAACTAGAGAGACAGATATTGTTTACAGAGAAGAGACCAAAATCATCATACCTTCTCTGCTATTCTGAGACAAGTACAACTACTTGCCCGCCTGTTTAGTTCCAATGACATCACCTCTTATCCCACAGCCCAACCGCCCTCAGGAATCTGTTGCAGCCAATGAATCCACCTCCACTCATATATTTGGGGTAATTTATATCACTCTCACCGGCCTGATTGATTAATGGTACCTGCAAGCAGACCCTGGGCAAATTGTTATCTTATACTGTAAAGTTAGCACCAATCTTGTGGAGGGCCCTATCTGCAGGACTTGCAGGCTGTCTGCCTGCAAGTTCCCAGGAACCCCCCACAAGCTGGATCCCTGACAGATTCCAAAAGTTTCCAAAAATTAAAGTATTTTATATATGCTTGAGTAAGATTATACTGAGATTATTCAGAGCAGGCCAGGGGAATCTTCAAAGAAATAAAGGTAGGTGACAAGGTTGGATAAAACAAGGTCAACATTAGATTTTGAAAACAATTTGCTTTATACCCCAGAAATGTGGATTGGCTTCCCTAGCTGAGATTTATTTAAATTACCAGCTAGATTAATTGAATATTTAGAGCAAATTTATGCTAGAACCAAAAACACCAGAAATTTAATAACAGAGGCTGTATAAGAGATTGAGTGGAATCTTGGATTCTCTATATTAGGGCCCATTTGGGATAATAAGCAAGTAAGGAGTCTTGCTCTCATTATCAGCTTTATGGGGATAAAATTTCCCATTTCCCAGCTTTGAGAGTTGCAATCGAGGAGATCGGAAAACTGATGTAGGTGGTTTGACTAACCGGTTCATGAGGGCTTTAATTAGGCTCTGAAAAGGGTTAAACTATAGTGCAACTATATGAAAATTTTCTCAGTAGTAAGAGAGAGCAAGGTTAGGAAATGATGTAAAGTATTGAGGTGCTATAAAATCACAAATCTTTTTTAAACAATGTCAAATAGGTCTCCCAAGTATTTAGGGCTTGGCAGGGGTTTTGTAGCATTTTTAGTTCAGTGAAGGAAAAGGGCTTGGTATAAAGCCAAGGGAGAAACCAGGAACTTTACAGTTTATGCTTAAGATTGGCATTTTGTAATGAAATTTACCTCGATTTAAAGTACAATACATCTGAATGATTTAGATATATTTAAATTAAACGAGTGATGTGTAATATAAGTTTAAAAAGATCAATTAAATATATTTAATCAGTGTATTAGACTCAACTTAATATATTCTTGGATGGGGAACAATCATATCCTAAATTTTATATTACGATGTAGCCATCTGTATTGTTTGTAAATGGATGTTTGTGGATATGTTAACCCTATTTTGGCAGGTTATTTATTTCGCCTCACCGATTGCATCATAAGGCTTAGAGCAGATGACTTCAGTCATTTCCAAGGGTCTGGCATTGGATACCAACTAGGCAGGCATGTGACATTGATCAGCTGCCTAAAGCGGAGATGCAGTGTGAGTTTAACGCGAGAAACATGGATATACATGAGAGGCACTAGTGTCTTTGTTTATCATAAGCCTACATGGAGCTGTGCATTTATTCAGTACGGTGTTGAATTTATAAATAGACTTCTATTCAGGGTACAAAGGAAACTGCATGCTTCTACGAACAACTTGTCTATTCAGTAAATGAATGCAAGTGGAAGGCGCCACTTCCCTACAAATGAGGTCATGAGCGGGAAACCATATTCTCATTTGACAAGTCCAATAAAGAATCAATGCGCACATTCCATCAAATGGGGGATTTAGCTACCTTTGCTCGGGAATATTTTGGACGGTAAGAATATTACCAATTATGGTAACCGATCAATTTATCCAAACATCAGACCAATTTCCCGCCTTCCCGTGGGCTCCAGTGATCCAGAAACCAGCCACTGGAGCTCAACCAACCCCTTGTATAGCGGCCATTCGAATCGCCACAATAACCAAATTAAGATAATAGATCTTCACTTTTGGCCAAAGCATGGAAGCAATCCAGCTCCAAAAGGTTCTAGCTAAACCAAGCCCATTCGATTTCCAAACTTTAAAAATATTAAAGGGCCAACCATCACTTTAAAGAAATTCTCAAACTTAGGACAGAGCTCAGGAAACCCAGCTATAAAATCCAGTTTTAAAAATGTTCATTTATATAGAATGTTCCAGAGCTCTACCCATCAGCACCAATCTTGTCCGCGGAAGGTTTCAGGTGGATTCTAGGTAGGACTCGATGTTGGCAATGGAATCCATTTAAAAAGGGTTGTATTTATCATTTAAGGAATAAAAATTGGGAGTCCTGCTTCTAAGCCGATACCAGCATCGATTTGCAGTCACCAGACCGGCCTGAATGTGGCCCTGCCTTTTCATCCATTCGATAGAGCCATCTCACCAAGAACTCATGCTTCCCATTCGACTTGATTCGAAATATCATAATTTGCAATTTAAATGATATCTGAACCCCTAAGCGCAAATTATCGCTATCATTCTACGTCACGACAATCCAAGTGATAAATCTGCAAACCTGAGTCAATTCAAAATGATCTCAACCAGTGTCAAAGGCAGATATCTATACCGGCAGTTCGGTAATGACGTGTTTGCTGTCGGCAGATAATTGATTTGTTTCTTAAATACCTTCATCTCCAACAGAAGTAAACCATAAAGAGATCCAACCAAAATGTTAAATGACAACCAGCTCAATAACAATAAATTCAATCTTATTTTTGGAATTATACCAGTAAACCCAATAAGAAAGTATACATATTTTAAGTATACTTTTGGAAAAACCTGAGTGCATGTGTTTTAAAGTATTTTAAATAGGAGAACATAGTAACTATTTAAACTTGAGAACTTTAGTGCCATAGCTGCCCAGGAAGATATCCTGATAATTAATTCTCTGCCAATTCGATGCACCTTTTATTTTCTCCACATGGACCTTTTTAGCTCTACGCCAATAAAAAGTTCAAACACCACCAATTTTTTTAATTAACTTATAGTCTAGTTTTTAAAAACTTTTTATATGTAATTATGGTAGGTATATAATACAGGAATAGGAGAAGCTTAAGAAAAGATTGATATCTTTATTGAAATGTAATATGAGCCTTTATAACTGATCCTCTACCAGATATCATCTATATAGACCATGTTGTTTGGAAGAGTGAGATATATTTGGAAAATAAAGGGGTTGATCCTAGTATGTAAACCTAGATTGAGTATTAGTACCACCTTTTAAACACTAGTTGATCCATTTCCTTGGAACGCATTTACAAAGAGGGTGTGATCAAAGATGCTACATCATATCCAGCGGCTCTACTTTAGCACTTTATCTCTTTAAGAGCAATTCTATTGTACCATAGTGATAAATAATCTTTTAAACTATGAATAAGCCCTTCAGATCTAAATTTTATAGATGCCTTTGATTCTTTTCATCTTGTTCTTTTTTGTAAAGAGAATATAGTTGGATCAATTCAGCTGCAGTTTAATCAATAGAACATCTTCCTATCACATTTCAAAAGAGTAAAAAAATAAGATTTATTAGACTATATAGTGGCTATATTTTAAGATATAGCCATCACTTTAAATTCATAACCTAATGATAGAAATGCGAGATTTTCAAATCCCTGGTCTAAAACTTGAACCACATTTGTGGTCAACTCAGCTGAGTGAAAAATAAAACATTTAACAAAATCAACCATTTAAAAAGACTTTTTGCTTTGTTTAAATTTAAAATCTCAAAAATTCCTACCACAAAAGATGGAACTAACTAGAGACAAAACACATCAAACAAATGTGGGATACATGAATCAGAAATGTGGGATTCCAATGTACAATTTGGTATTTCCTGTAAGTTTAACAAACCATAGACAACATGAAATTATTAACAAACATCAGATTTCAGGATTATCAAATCTAAGAACCAAACTTCAAATCAAAAATGAGATGAATTTGAAATGTATATAAATCATGAGCATCTCAAAAAAGATTTCAGGGATCTAGAGTGGATTTGTGGTAATTTTTTTAGGAATCATAGGCATTTCCAAAAATCACACAGTTTCATTTTAGGACAGCTAAAATTTTGATCCTACTATTCATCAACTTAACATACTTAACAATAAAATTGACTAAAATAAATACTCCTCTTTTGAGTTTTTAATAAAAATTTATTATGTCTTGTTCTAACAACAACCAAGAAAACAAGCTGTTCCCCAGCCTTGACAAGATCATGCAGGGATACACTGGGTTTTCCAACAGTGAAGCCACTATCTATGATCACTCTCAACCCACAGGCCCCTCTACAAGCACTACCCAGGGGTGTGCTCTTTCTTCTGCTTCATCCAGCATGGCCCTGTTTGTGCACCAGGCACAGTCAGCTGCTAACCCAAATCCCATTTTCACATCAGCATCAGGCAGCAGCCAATCAAGTCAAGGGACCACCCAAGGAAACAGGAAACAGAAAAAGCCAATCAGATGGCAACATCTGGTTCCCAAGACAGACACATCCCACCTGCAGCTAATCATCCTGCAAAACGCAGAAGAAAGCTAATTACCCCAGAAATTGTTTTCAAAATGGTCAAAAAGCAAGGGATGCTTATGTCTCTCAGAAAAATAGCGGCAGCAATGGGTTTTGCAAAGTCTACTGTGGCAGCAACCCTGACAGCCCATGCAAATTGTGGCTTCCTCCCAAGAAGACTCCAAAAGGTGCCTGTAAATCAACCAATGGTGAAAAAGTCTACCCCCTTTTGATGGCCATCATGGAACGTGACCTGTGGATTCCCTTGGTCCAGATGTGTCTCCAACTGAGACTGCATGCTATTTTCACTCATAAGAGAACAGTCAATTTGTGGATGCACAGAGTTGTGGTTGCTGCTAGAATCTTTTCCAATCAAGTTCTAGATGCTCCCAGTTTGGTGCAGGCTGACCCCTACAATTCCATCCTCATCAACTTTATCAAAGAGAGAAATAAGGACATGTAATGACATCATCTTCTTGTCCTATGCCAAGATCTCCACAAGCATCCAAGCCTTTAAAGGAAAGTGCTTACAATCTTCTGTTGTCAGGGACCCACTTGATAGGGAAAATACTTCCAACCTTGTGGGCAAGGGCCCACAAATTCAGTCCTGTTACACAGAATCTATTGGTACCATCACCATTGCAAGATGTCCAAACTGCCCTAGGAAGGCAAATCTCCCATCAAGGAGCTGCCCCTTTCTAGGAGATAATAGCTGTGAGGAATCCAGGTTGAATCAGTTAAACTTATTATTTCCATTTCCTGACTGACACTTTTTACCAGAACCTTCCTGGGATAAAGCTTTGGCAAGATTTACCTCCAAGGAGGCAATTTTCTGTGATTAATCCTTATTGTCATCACACCATTGGGCCATTATCTCTACACTTTTCTCTTTTCTTGACTTTAGAGCCTCAATCTCTTGGTTTGCAGTATTTCCCCTGTTGTGTCACAAATGACAAACTCCTGTTGACTATGCTCATATAAAAACCTCAACTACAGGATTTAAACCCCAATACCCTGCAGGCCGCCAGCCCTCAGGATCAGCTGCCCAGCTGCCTGCAGATTTTTGGGTTCAAACCAGAGCAGAATTTGACTTCAGGGAATCTTCTAAGACTTGATGAACTAAAATTACCTGCATCAAGGCTCCCCACGTCAAATGTTCCTGCTAACCCAACCATTGAGAGTACAGGCCAAGCCAAAGATCCCAGAATAACTTGGGCCACAACGGAGGGGAAGCAAAGAAACTTCCCATAAAATGCAGGCCACCCAAAGAGGACAAATATCATGGCCTGAAAGGGAAATTTGAGTTTTCTCATTTTGAACCAGCCAATGAAATAACTCTCACAATGGATGCTGTCATGTTTGACTCCTGGGGATGACATCCAGGAGGACACAGCAGGATATCTTTATAACAAAAGATTTGAGGTTTGAAGCTAGCCTTGGGTTAGCCTTCAGGGCAAAATTAAGGGCATGTACCTTAATTTCCTGGAATAAAAGATGAGAAGTCCTTTTGGAAGAAAGGACAGGAAAAAGCTTGAAGATTATTAAAGCCAACACAAATGTGGATACACTTGTCTTTATTAGAAGATTCAATTCTACTTAAATAGTAGACAAGGGACAGTGATCACTCATTAGAAAGACAGAGTGGCTGAGGGGGTCACGTTGGAATTAGGTCATATAAGGATCAGACAAGGGAAGGTATGATATTCTGGAATGGGTGGATATTGGCCCAGACCCATTTACAGAAAACAAGGAATTCCTGAACTTGAAAGCAAAACCAGCCAAATCTTTGCAGCTATCAATTTTTGAAGGCCATATTGAAATAGCAGTAATGGCGCAATTTCTGACAGATGCTGCCAAGAGCTGTAAAAAACCTGGTAATCAGTAGCACCATGCCCAAAGGAATTTGTAAAAGTTTCTCCATGACAGATGGGTATACTTATACCCAGGCCGCCAGGAAGCTACCCATTGTCATTCTTGCAATAAAGTGACATGAACTTTTGGTTCAACCAGGTTATCTCATACTTGATTTTAACTCTATTTCATTTGAAAATCAACTCCTGTGGTTCATGTCTCTCACTTATCCACCCCAAGAAACTGCAGACCAGCCACCTAAACTATATTGTCTGCTAGGAGCTTCCTTTGGCCCAGTACATTTCACAGAATATTCACCAAACCTGGCATATTTGTAGTTTATGCTAGATGGAATCTTAATCTACAACCCAGAAGCCAGAACTATAGAACCAACACCATTGGTAGAGAAGAAACTCAGGTCACCATACCTCCCCTGCTGTTCCACAATAAGTACAACTACCTGCCTGCCTATTTAGTTCCAATGACACCACCTCTCACCCTGCAGCCCAACTGCCCTTAGTAATCTATTGCAGCCAATAAATCCACCTCTACTCAGATATTTGGAGTGATGTATATCTCTCTCACTGGCCTGATTGATTCAATGGTACCCGCAAGCAGACTCTGGGCCCTCCTGGGTAATTTTTTACATTATATTGTAAAGTTAGCAACAATCTTGTGGTAGGCCCTACCTGCAGGACCCACGGGCCATCTGCCTGCAAGTTCCCAGGACCCCCCACTGTGACTGTATGACAGTCACTGTTAAGTATTTAGCCAAATAAATACTCCAAGAGATAAAGTTGCTCTGTTTTTGCTGTTTGTTTTATGTAGATAGGTTTGGCTGGAATTCTTCAGATAAAGGTTCCTGAAGAATTAGTATATATATTTAATAAAAGAACAGGAGGCAAGATTGACCAAATCAATCTTAGAGACAAGGTGTCTCAAAAAAAAGTTAATTAGCCAGGAAGATTAATTATTAAATAAATGGTGGTGTAATTAATGAGGATTTAATTATATTGGGCAATCATCTTGACTGTGTCAAGAATTATGGTTAAGGCTAACCATATTTAAGCCCCAAAATTTGGGTTTAAAAACACCATGTTGGTGTTTTGTTTGAGGTTTAAAGTGTTTTAACGGGTTTTTAGAACACAAGAAAACCATTAAATGTAACTATACCTGAATAAAGGCAATAATGCCTAGGAATTCAGGTTTGATCAGCTGGTTCCCAGTTGCAACATTAATAGCTGAGTTTTGGGATGAGCAATCCACAGGGTTTTGGCGCCAGGAGCTGAGGAAGCTCCATGCTGAATTGGTACATTGGGATGAATGGATTCAGGTGCCTTCTCATTGTAGATTGATTCTCATTGGTTTAGAAGTATCAGTGATCTTTTAGGTAAAGATCTAGGTTTGGAGGACTTGAATGCCATAGACCACTGAGATGAATAATATGTTGATTCAGGAACCAGAGGGGTTTACAGCCAAATATGCCTCAAATGGTATATAAGCAAAAACAGCTAATTTTAAATAAATATATTGTAAATTTTGACGCTTTCCAATCAAACTTCTTTTTAATTATCATGTATTTTTACTATTATTTGTAAGGGCAAAATTTAGGATGCTTTGTGTAAAAACTGCTGCTGCAAGAAAGGAAGTTCCTACTAGCTCACTTGAGGAGGCGTGGGCAAGTCTGGAGGTCTTTAAAATAGCACCTGAGGAATCTTTGGTAGAAGTGAAAGCAGCTTTTTTAGAAATATATGCCAACTATTTTACCAAAGAAATACCTTGGCACAAGGGAATTGAGCTTATGTTTGGGACTCCTGGAACGTTCTGTTAGGGTTTGATGAGATTTTGAAACAGGTTAAGGACAAAGCTAATTGTGAAGTGGAGGCATTAAGAAATAGGGAGGAAAAGAGTGTCAAAATTATGGCTTGTTGGCAAGATGACAATAAAGTGTTGTCTCACAAAATTGCCTCCCTGGAGGCAAAGCTCCTTAAAGCTTTGTCACAGGGAGGTAGCGGCAATAAGCGTCAAGGGCAAGATAACGGCAAGTCTGACTGGTTGGACCTGGATCCATCACACCCACACAGGCTGGATCCCTGAAATGGTGTCAAATTCATCAAATCTTACCAGCAAGTTCCAAAAATCTCATTCATAAATCCAATTCCCTTGTGCTAGGGCTCCCTCTTTAGCAAAATAGTTTGAATATAGGTCTCTGAAAGCTGCTTTAACTTCTACTAGCAATTCCTTAGGCAAAGTCTTTGCAACCTCAAGACTCTCACAGGCCTCCTCTAAGGATCCTTCAGGCTCTCCTTTCTAGGGATAGCAGTTTCAACCCTAAGGACTTCAAACTTTACTCTTTTGAAAAATAATTTAGATGGCATAATAATTGAAAAAGATTGAGGGGAAAGCATCAAAATTCTACAAAATATATTTATTAGAATTTTGCTTTTTTTGCTTATATACCATTTGGGGCATATTCAGCTGAAAATCCCTCCAGTTCAAGAATCAACCCTTGATTCCTATCACATGATATATGAAATAACAATGCCATCAAATACAGATCTTTATCTTGAAAATCCCTGCTCTTCTCAACCTATGAGAAGGTACCTAAAATGCAAAGGAATCTCCTGATAAATTTTTGTTTCAATGTATTGATTTAGCATGGAGCTTCCCAGCTCCCGGCGCTAAAACCTGGTGGAATCTGCATAGGCCAAATCTCAGTTATTGTTGTTCCAACTGGGAACCAGTTTTTAAACCCTAATTCCCAGACACAATTGTCTACATTTGATTATTGTTGTTTAATTGATCCCCTGTCAATTATATTGTTTACTCTATACAGTTAATCAATTCAATTTAAAGACACCTAGGCTTTACTTGACACAGTCAAGTCCATTTTGGCCCAATGATTAAGTCCTCATTAATCATATATGTATTTAATTTAATCAACTCAGGGTTAATTAAAATTTTTGACAAAAACTTAGCCTCCAAGATTAATTTGACCAATCTTGCTTTTATCCTATAAGTTAGTTTGGCCTAACTAACAAGCCAATCTTTTTCATTCATTCCATAGAGATACCAAGTTTTCAGGAATCTTTTCCATCATAATTCCAGTAAAACCCATACAAATTAAATAAACAACAAAAAGAGAACAGCCTTATATATCTCAGGGCATTTTTTTGGCTAAGTACTAAAAGTAACTGCCATACAGTCACAGTAGCCTATCAAGTAGACTAGAAGGTAAAATGATATTTTGGGTTGACCTAGGGAGACGTCAACCTTAGGAGGGGTATAAGAAGAATTTACCTAGTTTTATTTACATCCCCAGTGACCTAAGGGATATTTAAACCAACCATTGGCTAAGTATTATTCCTTATGGGAATTTTCAGGTTAAGAGTTTTGTCAGTTAGTGGTTGGTGTAGGAACTTCCAAAGACAAGACAAACAAGGAAGAGTGAGAAACCAGAACAGGAAAATATTCCTATTCATGGTGCATATTTGGAAGTCAATAAAAGCTAGTTCTTATGAATAGAGAATATTATGAAAGAGAGTGTCATGAACTTATACTAACTTTGTTCTACCTTGTTAATCTTGGTGCCTGCCAAGCCATTAATTGGAGAAGCTTCCAATATATTACCAGCAGGCTTAATTGATCTGATAAGTCTTAGTAAAATAGATTTGGATCACTCATTGCAAGAACAACCAAGAATAAAATGGCCTTCCAATTATGACTGGTTCCCAATTGGCTAGAGTTAATCTGGGATACTCTGGCAAACTGCTGGGTTAAAGAACATGGGTTTCTCTAAGGATCCAAAAAGGTTGTGATTGATTTGCACTGGCAACCTGCCAGTGACACTGCAAATTCCTGCTGGGAAGGTTGCTTGTGAAACATTTACTATGCACTAAGAATAGTGCATCAAATAGTGCTGCCACTGCCAACATGGTCACACATGACCATATTAAAACCAGTGCCCTGTGTAAGATCTAATATATTGAATCCCATGCCATCACATGGATGCCTGACTCTGGGGATTGATGCTGGCAGTCTGGGGATGGAAGGACAGTTAAGCAAGAGTTAGAATCACCAGATGATCTTATCTTGGCAAGAGAGTGCAAGCTCTATAAAAGCCCTTCCATTAGACTAATGGAAGGCAGACAGATTGAATATCCTAATGTAGAACATTTTTACAGTAGAAGAAGATATCTGAGTTCAAAGAGCATAGTCAGTACTTAAAGAACTTAGCAAGCTGCCAGCGTAGAAAGCCGCATGCTAGTTGCCTCCCTTAACATTACTAGCCGTTGCCCTGCCAAGGAAATCTCTGAGGCTGAAGTAACACTTGTTGTCATACAAGCACTTCTATAAACATAATGACCAAGATTTCACAAATAATAAAGCAAATTGTAATCAGACTGCCAGCTCTGAGAGCAGAACCTAAATTTCTGACATAGAGTAAAGTTATTTATTAATAGAACAATTGAAAATGATGATTCCAGCTCACTTAAATACCTAAGTGTTCACCTATAAACAATTAAGTGGAACCTTTAGGAAGGAGAGGGTAAGAACCCAGGTTTTTCATAGTCTGTGACTAATAAGAGGGAATGAAACAAAATGTTTCTTAAGTGGCAAAAATTATCATTTGGAGTTTGGCAAAACAGATGGGCTAGGACCATAATTTTGGGCTGAGTGATAGTATCACAAGGTGATTTAGGCTGTGTGAAGTGTCAAAAGAGGTGCTATACAGTTGTTTTTCACTGTTTAAGCTGCTGCTCAAAGTTTTCAACAGCTGCAGAAGAAGCCAATCAAATGTGGAGCATATGGTTATCTTATTTATTATCTTTTTAATGTTGGTTAACTCATAAGCATAATTTTAATGAATAAGATTGTTATAAGTAGATAATCTAAGATTGAATATATATCAAACCCAACATTGACTGTTTTCTCAGGGGTCCATGTTTAATCCCCATGCAGGGCATGGACTGCAAATTCAGTATACTGTTAAACTAATTTATCAATTGTTTGTGTTTCTGTTTTGTGGTCCATCCAAACCATATGATTGATGCAGTCAGGGATTGCATTCCCAACAGACGTTTACAAGCACAGCCCAATTTTAAACAGATTTTTTTAGAGTTTTGATGGAAATTTTCCCAGTAGGTGTCAACTATTACTCCACTTTGTCAAACACAGCAGATGTGTATGCCTATCAGATAGAGCTCAAGGCCATGATGGAGGAGTGAGTCACACAACAAGCCATGTACACAGTTGTAATGAGTGCTGAGATGGAACAGCATGAATGGGCATCTAAGTAAATTACGGCTATGGGGCATACCTGTTTTTCCTACCCCACCAACCACACTGACATGCATCTTGAAGATTTATGTCTTTACAAGTTTGGTTCAGCTCTCAGGTGCTTAAAGCCTGCCATCTATAATGAAATGTGCACCCAAATTGAGAAGGGGTATGAGTTTTTCCCTTCCATATTTGTCCAGGACTTATCAGATCTTTTTATATTCTATGCAAGTGACAGTGATAAGTCCAGAAAGAACTCCCACCTACCCGCACAATCATTCATTTGGTTTTTTAAGCCGACGTATGTGACAGAAGAAGAATATAAACAATTGAAGCAATCAGCTCTTTCCTCCTCTTCCCAGTCAACAAACTAAGCCTTCCCAACACCCCATCAGAACCAAGCCACCTGCCTTCCAACCTTGACTCTCAAACCACTACCCATTCCCTCCCCACTACCTCTGATGCTGTCACTTATACAGGCACAGATTATGGTGCTGTACATTCTGCCAATTTCCCCCATTTGTCCCTTGACAAGTAAAATATAACCTTTCTTTTTGACAACTTGTTATAATTTATATTATTTCTTTCAATTCATAATTAATATTATTATTTTTACATTATTGACATTCCCCATAATTAATAAAATTTTATACATTTGATATATTAACATATTTATTTTCATGAATATTTTCATTATCGATAATAACTTATACCATCAAATGTAAATATTACATTATAATACTGCAGCTAAACTTTAACATTTTTATTTAATATTATGTGAATATCTCAATGCATTTTTTTAATTTAAATATATTGAAAACATGGTATTTTCATTGTGATTTTATAATTGTACTGTGCCCATATTAGGGTGTCAATGACATTTTTTACATATATTCATACAGATTGTATTTTAAAACTTGTATATCTACCTATTGATAATGATTATGTAAAATTAATTCTGGATTTTGTTATTGATAATAATATGATAGATTAATCAATCACTGTTTATGACCATTAATTTGATGATTAATTTGCTTTATAAATTGTTCATTTTCTGTTATTTATGTGATTGCATCTTATTGGCTATATCACACCCTATTGTTCATGACACAGGGTGAGAAACCAGTCAATCTGATACAATAATATAAATAAAGAAATTTTACAGCTTCCAAAGCAAAAAATAATCCAATTGATTGCCATAAATAGTAATTGATTAATCCATCATATTATTATCAATACCAAAATTCAGTATTAATTTTACATAATCATTATCAATAGGTAAATACACAAGTTTTAAAATAAAATCTGTATCAATATATGAAAAAAGGTTCAATGACACCCTAATACAAGAACAGGCAAATTGAGAGAAACTGTGAATATTGCTTGTTTGTTAAAAGCTAAAGAAAGATTTTAGCCTTGCCAATATACTTTACCTGTCCTATGCAAAGGACACTACAGACTACAGTATAATAGAGCTTTATAGATAATTACATTTATCCAGACTGGAGTAAAATCTAGCCAGTGGCTAAAATCTATTCAGGTCTAACTAAGACCTTGTTATTATTGTAAAGTGTGCCATCAAGGCTATTTTGATATGACCTTTGAATAATGACATGTGCAAAGATTTGATTGGTTTTGCTTTCAAATTTGGAAATTCCTTGCCTTCTGTAAACAGGTCTGTCCCAATGTGCACCCATTCCAGAATATCATACCTTCCCTTGTCTGATCCTTATATGACCTCATCCCAACGTGACCCCCTCTGCCACTCTGTCTACCTATTTAGTGATCACTAACCCTTGTCTACTATTTAATTAGAATTACTTCACCTAATAAAGACAATTTTATCCACATTTGTGTTGGCGTTTTTATTCTTCAAGATTTTCCCTTTCCTTTTTTCCAAAATAAAATCTTCTTCTTTTATTCCAGGAAATTGAGGTATGTGCCCTTAATTTTGCCATGAAGGCTAACCTAAGGCTAGCTTCAAACCTCAAACCTTTTGTTATAAAGATTTCCTGCAATGTCCTCCTGGATGTTGTCCCCAGGAGCCAAACACAACAGAATGGTGCTCACTACAGGGGCTGCAAGCCCCTTGGTTACTCTGTTCTCCTGCTAATTCTCTGGTCCTTCTCCCTTTGTTACTGAAGTACCTGAGCCCTTCAAAGTTTTGAGTCCCCCTCTTGAAGAGGACATTACCAAGTCCCCCAATTCTCCTATGGTAATGGTGTTGTTGCCTGGGACTTTGTGGGCTCCTATTCTAGCTTTCTCTCTTGACTATGAGCAAACTTGCGCTGCTGCGTTCTCCCTCCTCCATACTGGTATGGTGGCAATGCATAGCATTCCTGGTCTCTGTCCTGGTTACGCTTCTGAAGATCTATATTCCTTCCTCTTGGATTTTGGTCTTCCCCCCACGCTAATGGAATTGATGGATACTATTGGTGTGTTAGTTAACCAGTTTATCCTACCCACGCTGGTCCATCATCAATTGGTGTTAGGACCCCAAAATCAACTCTTGAATGCAGTGGCCTCTGCTGTAACAAGCAACCACGCTCAGAGCATGGCTTACCAAGAAAACATGCACAGTCTCTTTGCTTGAATTTCTAATAACCAGCACAATTTTTGGCTTTGGAAAAGTACCTAACCTCATTATTAAACATTCTTTACTCCTCTCTCTCAGGATATATCAGGGATTAGCTGTACAAGTTGGATGACCATCATGCTGTGAGGCAAGGGAAAATTGAAGCCACTCTCCTCTAATAACAACAGGACTTTGAGACCTTATGTCAGGCACCATCCACTTGGAAGTAATCTTCCAAGGTGGCAAATGATTGCAGAGGGATTTAAACCAGTTAACAGAGAACCCACGGGCAAAGACACCATACCAAGGTGGGTTTAGTTCTCCAAACAGGCAATACCGGCCTAAAAGAAGACTGAATTGCCATAGGAAGAAGTACACCCCCAAATAGCACAAGAGGAAGGCTGAGGCCAGAGGGCAAAAAACTTGAGGTTCAGCAGGCTTGTTAACATACTGGAAGCTCCGAGGTTCTTCCATCCAAGGAGGGTTGTGTGACAAGGGAGTAGCAGAATACCAAACTCTTGGTATTACCCAGCACCAGGAGTTATCTAAGAAATTGGCTGTAGGGGAGGTAACAGAGTCTGCACATGTACCTAATAAAATGCTGCCTGTACAGCCTAATACAAGACCATCCATTAGATCCATTTATCCCCAAGAGATTCCATAATAGAATTTTTGGGTAATCTCATGTTTAGGATTAAAAGAGAGTTAAGTCAAGATAAAATAGACAATAATTCACTTGGGAGGAATGTAGACTTTATTGAGTGAACAAAATAATAGAATAACACTTACCAGATATATATAGCATGGTAAGAATAGAAATAGTTGGGGAAAATTAAAGGGTTGGGAAGATTTGGGGGATTTGCTAGAGATTTGGGGATATGTAACTTAATTTTGGGGAATGTGTTTAACTTTCCCTCTAAAATGTGTATTGCACATAATTAACTTAAGTTATAAATTAGGAGCCCCACAAAGAGCAGCAAAACCTGGAGAATCTCAAGCTATCTGTGGCGGATCCAGGTCCAACCATTCCATCCCGCCATTATCCTGCCCTTGACTCTTATTGCCATTACCTTCCTTTGACAAAGCTTTGAGGAGCTTTGTCTCTAGGGAGGCAATTTTGTGAGACAACACTTTTTATCATCTTGCCAACAAGCCATAATTTTGACACTCTTTTCCTCCCTATTTCTTAATGCCTCCACTTCACAATTAACTTTGTCCTTAACCTGTTGCAAAATCTCATCAAACCCTAACAGAACGTTCCAGGAGTCCCAAACATAAACTCAATTCCCTTGTGCCAAGGTATTTCTTTGGTAAAATAGTTGGCATATATTTCTAAAAAAGCTGCTTTCACTTCTACCAAAGATTCCTCAGGTGCTATCTTAGAGAGCTCCAAACTTGCCCAAGCTTCCTCCAACAAACTTGTAGGAACCTCTTTCCTGGTAACAGCAGTTTTTACGCAAAGTACTCCAAATTTGGCCCTTTCAAAATTTAACAAAGAAGACATAATTGGAAAGGTAGTTGAGGGGAAAGCGTTGAAATCAACAATAAATCTTTATTAAAATTTAGCTGTTTTTGCTTATATACCATTCAGGGCATATTTGGCTGAAAACCCCTCTGGTTCCTGAATCAACCCATGATTCATCTCACGTGGTATATGACATTTGAGTCATTCAATCCTAGATCTTTACCTAAAAGATCACCAATATTTCTCAACCTATGAGAATTGACCTACAATGGGAAGAAGTTACCTGACTCTATTCATCCCAATGTACCAATTCAGCATGGAGCTTCCTCAGCTCCTAGCGCCAAAAACTTGTGGATTAAACATCCCAAATCTCAGCTATTGATGTTCCAACTGGGAACTAGCTGATCAACCCTGAATTCCTAGACATCATTGTCTTTATTTAGTTATCTTTGAATTTAATGGGTTTTTTGCCTTAAAACCCATTAAAATGCTTTGAAACTTGAACCAGGCGCTACTGTGACACCCAGCAATTTCCCCAGGCAGCGCCCCAGCGCCTGAAAAAATTTGATAGCTGTGCCTCAGTGCTTCTCAAATCAATTAGGTGGTGCAGGGGCGCGTTTAACCCGATGAATTTGCCAACACGGCGCTTTTAACCCAAAATTTGGGGGTTTAATTATGGTTGACCTTAACCAAACTTCTTGAAACAGTCAAGGCAATATAACCAATATAATCAAATCCTCATTAATTATATTCCTGTGTATTAATCAATTAATCTTCCCAATTAATTAAATTGTTTTTGAGACATCCCGTCTCCCAGATTGACTCAGCCAATCTTGCTTTCTTTTCTTTTATTGAACCTAGATATCCAGTTTTCAGGAATCTTGACCTTAAGACTTCCAATCCAACCTATATACATGCAATAATAAAAAACAGAGATAACTTTATATTTCAGAGCATTTATTTGGCTAAATACTCAATAGTGACTGTAGTATGATCAAACTATTCCTCAACAGGACCCAGAGAAGAAGAACAGGGACTGGCAAGAGAAAAAGAGACCAACAGACAATCCAGAGCAAAAAAAGAGTCAAAGTGGCTGTTAGCATCATCAATACTGTTTATAAGATCCAACAAAAGGCTCTTTGCATCTCCTTATTGGCCAGAATTAAGTTCAGAAGTTACAAATTTGTTATTTAAATTTTACTAATAGTTTCTTCAAAAAAAAGAGTGTATAAGCAAGAAGAAGACCCAGGTTCAAATCCTGTTGTTGTAACTTCTGGATCTGGAAGACCAATCAGGCCCAATTTTAAAGGTAAAACAGCTCAATTACTACCTATTAACTCTTGGCTTTTAGGTGATTCAATAAGACATAAGGGAGAAGCAAAATCTTCTTTTATGCCAAAGATTAAATTGTTGTCAGGAATTTCAGAAAGTTCATTACTGACACCTTAGTTGGCAAACTCAACCAGTTTCAAGAACAAATTACTACTTAACTGTGGGTAGTTGGTTCAAGTGTGGATAATTGGGGCTATCAACTACATCAACAATCATCCTAGACAAGGCCATTCTGGGCAATAATCTACGACAGGTTTTGACTTATGTTGGCAACAAGGTAGCCTTGGTAGAACTGGCACCACTAGCGTCTCCTGATGGAGCTCCCTCCACATTTGAGGCTAAGGTCTGGGAGTCCAAAGCTGAACTTAAAGCCACTACTTGACAACAGGCCTCTGCTTCCAACCCTCCTCCAGTGAAACCCGTCCCTTATCCTCACATTACCATCCTGACTGCCCAAGTATCTATGTTGAGGGGTGAAATTGTATACCTACATCAATGTCTCTCTGACCAAGAAGATTATTCATCTGAATCTGATAGTGAAGAAGATGTAGAGAACTCTGAAGTCCCCACCAATGAAGACTATGGATGCTGCCCTGGCTTAGAGAGACAGCTACACATTAACTGTGCCCTTGTGCTAGATAATCTGAAAGCTGTGACAAACAACATTGCTGACAGGCAAGATGTGCTGGAACAAGGAGTTCAGAACCTTGATCACCTCACAAAGACTATGAATGAAAGGATCACTCCTTTAGTGTCTCAGGACACAGCCATGGCCATCCAGGCTAATGTAATTCTGGGTACTTTGGCTGTCCAGAAGATGCAAGTTGATGAGCTTGGGACTGTAGAATCAAGTGCCAGGGACATTAGAGGGCAGACAGTTCTACTCTTGACACTCTAAAATAGAGCTGTTTTCTCCTATGGGCTAGACAACCTGCCGCTGAATCTGAGTTTGAAGGGAACCCTCATAAAAATGTTCTTAATTAGGGTGAAAATTGTCAGTCTACATCCTTGTCTATTGATCTCAACTACAAACCCAAATTCAAGAAAATCTTTGATCCCAGACCTCCACCATTGCTGCTTTCCTGAAAATCTATGAGGCTATCATGCAAAGGAAAATGGATAAACTAAAGAAGGAACACATCCTTACCTGGCTGCATCCTGCCTGTCAAGAAGATGTGGTTCTTGAACTTATTTCCATAGTTACTTAGGAAGACATGAAGTAAATTCTCATTGAGGAGTTTGGAGACAACCTCAGCTTAGAGGTTAAGAATGATGCTTTAATGCATATTGCTTTCAAACCCAAGGAAAAATTGGCTGATTTTTCTGACTGCTTCTACATTGAGGGACAACAACTCATTGCCAGTTGCTAATTGACTCCCCAGGAAGTGTATAAAACATGTGTTAATGGGCTGAAGGTGAACCAGCTATTATTTTTACACTTCAAAGTGCTTAAGGCATCCCTCATGTTATGAAGAGCATCAAAACCCTCTTACAGGATATGCATCTGATACATGGAGGAACTTTGTTCCACAAGAATAAGTCAAATAGCTCTGGTACTAATTCTTGTACGCCACACATAATGAATCTTGGCTCTAATGAGCAACCCAAGCAACAAAGCTGTCAAAATTATGGTCAGATTGGGAATCACTTGCAAACCTGCACCAACTCTTGCATAGAGGGATGTAACCCCGTAGAACAGGCAGAAAAAGAGAGGTCAGCTTAGAGGCAGAGACACTCTCTGCTGATCAATCTCCCTGGTCTTCTCCTGATCTTTCCTCTGACAAAGAATCACATCCTTTGTCTGGCCCTACCATCCTCCACCTATTATATGATCTTTTGAGCGACTCTGAGTCCAAAGATTCTGACTATGATGAGTCACATGGTTATGGTTATTTTGTGTTGGGCTTCCCTGAAACTGTGTCTGTCCCTTATAAGCTTTTCTCATGAAAGACCACTACTACAACACATGCTTCACCTGATGATGCTAAGGCCATGGTGGCCTGTCCTTACCTAGATTAAGCTCACTGACCCCTGTTCTGGTGGATTTCTTGGAGTAATCTGCTAAGCTTGTGGAGGCCCTCTTCCAAAATTTTAACATGTCTCTCTCTTTGAAAAATGTATACAAAGAAATTCCTGCCTTGAAATGCATGGTGGCAAAATGGGAAAATGAACTGGAAGCCTCTCAAGACGTCCTGGCTGTCTTACCTCCTTTTAGGAAAGATATCACCTGCATGGAAGTATCAATCCAGAAGGTTAAAATTAAGGCCATCCTGAATACAGGTTCTCCCATCAACATTGTATCCACCAAGTTGATGAAGAAGCTCAATATGGCTCCTGGTCTCAAATATACTCAGTCCTATGCAACTGCTGATATGGCTCAGACTCAGGCTATCAGTGCCTACTCTGCTCTGCCAATGAGGTTTGGGAAGCTTTTTATTAAATCTCCCACTGTTGTTTTAGAAAATGAAAGCTACAACCTCCTGGTAGGCACTCAATTCCTTTGAGAGTCTAATGTGATTATCAATATTTGGGGAGGATCTCTGTCTCTCTTAGGATATGAAGTCTTGTTGATGTTTGAAGAACCTCCCTGCATCCTGGGCAAGAAATTGAAGACTTATGTGCTTGAGTACCCCACATGCATATTTTTTCTAAAGTACATAACACACTCTTCTGATATGCTCTCCCCTTCTCTTTCATGTCCTTCTAAAGAATATGTCCCTTTAATTGCTCCTGGATTTTTTACTAACTCTCCTGGCTCTCAGGTGGTCATAGATTCTCAGATATCCTACAAATTGCCTGATAAGTTGCTCTTATAGTTGGACTCTCCTGAAACTTTGAGTTGCAAAGAACCTTGGTTATGCCCTGGGATCCTGTATTGAACTCATAAGAAGCCTTTAGAATTACTGCTAGCTAATTTGACCGCCTCCCCCATGCAGGTTTCTTGAGGTCAAATTGTGGGCCATGGTTTTATCCTAGGAGAATAACAAGTGGATTCCCTCTATTCCTTTGGAACATTCAGTGACCTCAACTTACCAGAAGATGACCATCAAGTGCTCTCTATTTAAAGCCACTAAATTCCCACAGCTGTCTCCCATTTAGCAGAAGGATGTACTAGAGCTTCTCAACCAGTTTAAGGATGTCTTTGCATCTGGGCCTAATGACTATGAACTAGCTAAAGGAGTTATTCACCAAATTGGCACAGATGATGCTCCTTCTTTCTGTGCTAAGCCCTACTGCCACAGTAGAGTGGAAGATGCCCAGGTCTCCAAAGAGCTAAAATAAAAATGGATGCTGCCCTCTTAGCTCCATCCCAGAGTCATTGGGCTTCCCCCTTGCTGACCCTTAAGAAGAAGGATGGGGCCATCACACTGTGATGGACTATCACTGCTTAAATTCTCTCACAAAAAAGGACTCATACCTGCTGCCAAGAATTGATGGTGCCCGTAGACAATTGGGAGGTTCAAAATTCTTCTCTGCCATAGATTTAGCCTCAGGATATTGGCAGGTTAACTTGTCCACCAAAGATTGTGAAAATGCCGCTTTTATCACATCAGAAGGCAGTTATGAACCAAAATTAATACCTCAGGGGCTTAGCAATGCTCCTGCCACCTTCCAGCAAGCCAGGGATTCTATCTTACAAGATATGAAACTCTCCTGTGTCCTCGTGTATATTGACAATATTACTGTATTCAGCTCCACCTTTACCAACTACTTAGAACACCTCAAGGCTGTCTTCATCAAAATTTGAGAGGCAGGCTTGAAACTAAAACCCTCTAAATGATCCTTCTTCAAAGAAAAACTTGAATTCTTGGGCCATGAAGTCACCCAGACTGGGATATGCCCCATGGACAATAAGGTGGAAGCCATTGATAAGATGCTGCACCCCATCAATTTATGTGAGGTCCAAGTATTCCTTGGCATGATGGGGTACTATTGACAGTTTATCCCTGACTTTGATGAATTGAGAAAGCTTCTTGTCCAGCTCCTTTACAATGTACCCTTTGAATTGACTGACAGCCAACAGCAATCTTTTGAAGCGCTGAAGTCCAAGCTCAAAGAGGCTCCCATCCTAGTCTACCCTGATTATGATAAGTAGTTCATCTTTTACACCAACACTAGTGGAGTAGCTGTGGATGCCATTTTAGCCCATCTTAATGATGAAGCCGTTGATTAACCAGTGGCCTATTCTTCACAAGTCATCAACAAACACAAGAAGAACTATAGCATCACTGAAAAAGAATGCCTAGCTGTTCTGCATGCAGTAAAACAGTTCCAGCACTATATTTACAGGACTCAATTTACTGTAGTCATTAAACACCCTCCCTTTAGTGGTTAAAACAGCCAAAGGAACATGAAGGTTGACTGGCTTGGTGGGCCCTTCAGTTATAAGGGTATGATTTCACTGTGGTACACAGGCTTAGTGCTCAACATCAGAACGCCAATGGACTGTCTAGAATGCCTATACTAAAACATCTATCCTGCTGACATTGATTGCCTGTATAATTCAATAGGATACCCTGACTGGGCAACTGAGCCCAAAGAGATACACCTGGCTCTTCAGTCCCTATCAAAGGATGCTATTATTAGAGACAGGCAACTGTTCAAGAAGGTCAACAATGCCTACCTACCCTATGTTTGTCCTAGTATGCAAATAGCTATTATCCTTCAAGCTCATATTGACACTGGGCATGTGGATATAGCAAAAACTCATGACAGGCTGTACAAGAACTTCTACTGAGAAGCATGTGCCTACTTATCCCTGACGTCCTTGAATCATGCCACTCTTGTCAGCTCCAACGCCCTTGAACATTCCAACATAAGTTCAAGATCATACCACCTAAGCATGACTTCCATGCTGTGAGTATTGATGCTGTTGGACCTCTCCCTTGTTCTAACTCTGGGTGTCAATTTATTTTGGTATCCATGGACCATTTTGGAAAATGGGTTGAGGCTCAGGCCACCAAAGATATTACTCCTAAGACTACTGCAAATTTACTGCTGCAATATATCTTCTACCAACATGGGTGTCCTCAAGTCTTACTATCTGATAATGGCAATAATTTCAATGCTCACCTTATCACCTTTATTGTGAAAGCTATAAGCACACACCAATCTTTCTCTGAGCTGTATAATCCTTCAACCAATGGATCTATAGAGCAAGCCAATTCTACACTAATATCTATTATGAGGAAGCTTACCCTTTCAGATGCTGCCAATTGGAATATGTGCTTTCCTGAGGTCTCTTTGATTACAGGTTAAGCAGACATTGAGTAACTGGCCAATTCCCCTTTGCTATGCTATATATGCATGAAGCTACACCCTCCTCAATCTTGGGCCAATCTTTAATTGAAGTTATTGCTGATACCAACCCCAAAACCAATGTCAAGGACTTGAACAATTTCATCATTGGCATTCAAGAAAAATAATACTCAACAGCCTATAAGGTCAAGGCTCTAGAACTAACTCCTTACAGTGTGTCTCAAGTCCCCTTCCAGACTTTCAAGTGGGTGACCTGGTCCTCTACTATCAAAACTGCACGGGAGGTAGAGCCCAAAAAATGAACTCCCTATTAATTGGGCCTTGTTCAGTCACTTTCAAGAAAGGAATCAAGTATACTGTAAAGCTGCTATCATCTGGCCGTCTTTTTGCCCAAGTTCATTAAAAATTTCTCCGCAAATATCAACTTCCTGTGTCCAATCTTGAGGGGGGAGATGTTGTAAATTGCGCAATAATTGCTTTTTGATATGGCTTTCAAATAATGATATGTGCAAAGATTTGGTTGGTTTTGCTTTTGATTTTTGAAATCCCTCACCTTCCATAAATGGGTCAACATCAATGTTCACCCATTCTGGAATACTGTACCTGCGCTTGACTGGTCCTGGTATGATTTCAACCCTATGTAACCCCCTCTGTTACTCTGTCTACCTAATGATTGATTATAGGCCCTTGTCTACTATTTAATTAGAATAGTTTCTCCTAATAAAGACAAGTTTGTCCACATTTATGTTGGCATTTATATTCTTCAAGCTTTTTCCTTTCCTTTTTTCCAAAATGAAATCTTCTTCTTTTATTCCAGGAAATTAAGGTATGTGTTCTTAATTTTTTCCCAAAGGCTTACCAAAGGCTAGCTTTGAACCTCAAACCTTTTCTTATAAAGTTTTCCCGCCATGTCCTCCTGGATGTAGCCCCTAGGAGCCAGACATGCTGGTTATCATAATTTCAGGTGTCTGTATCTATATATACTACAACAACTCTTATTCTTGTCCTTTCAGGCAGTTCCCAGTGGCTACTGTAGAGGATCCAAGACCATCCAAACTGACTTACAATACTTGTTTTTATTGAGACTCTTCTTTCTAATCTCTCTTACAACAAAGCTTCAGCACGCTTTGTCTCAAGAGAGGAAATTTTCTGGGTTAACACCTTGTTATCTTCCCTCCATCTTGTCATCATTTCCAAATGCTTTTCTTCACTTAGTTTGGGACCTTTAATTTCTCTATCAACAGCATCCTTCATTTGATAAAAATACTTGTTGAATCCTAAAAATAGGTTCAGTAAATCCCAAGCAGAAACTTGATTTCCTTTAGTGGGTGTTCCTTCCTTAGTAAATTATTCAAAATAGAGTTCCTCAAAAGCAGACTTGACTTTGAGTAATGACTCCTTAGGAAACCTCTTTGCTACCTTGAGGTCCTCCCAGGCATCCAACAGGGGAATTTTGTTAACTTTCTTAAAGACAGCAGCAATTTCTATCCCAAGAACCCAAAACTTGGCTTTTTCAAATAATAATTGTGGAGAAAAAATGGAAAAAAGATGAGAGGATCATGTTGGATTTCAACTTGAAGATATTTATTAATGTTTATATATTTTCTTATATACCAGGCAGGCATATTTGGCTGAAAACCCCTCTGGTTAAAGAATCACCCCTGGATTCCAATCATGTGGCCTATGACGTAACAGCATTGTGGGGTTCCTTTTCACCAGTTCCCATAGTGTGTCCTGGGTCAAAGCCAGGGATCAGCTTGGAGGAATTTTAATTCCTAGTAGAGGGAGGTGGCTAGCTAGAAATTTCTACTTGGCCTTATCAAAAAAGAAGGATCCACTTGCTAGCAAGGTTCCAAGTAAACAGGCTTCTAACCCACAATCTAATTATCCAGTCACTCTTAGCCAAACTAGTAAGTTGACTTAAATTTCTAAATATAACAAAATGAACAAATGATGGTCCCTTACAGTAGATACCTTGTTTTTGTGCTTCAATCTCTGCCAGGATCAAGTCACCCCCTTCACTATCTCACTGTGTGATCATCACTATCATATTCCTGTTATCCCTGGTTCACAATGACTATATAATATCTATCTCTATAAAGAATATTATCTAGTTTTCTAAATATTTTTCCCCTTGTAACTCTGCTAAAACAGCACAGTCACGTCATTGGTAGCACAAATAGGTTCTATATCCTACTTTATTCCCCAAAAAATTTCCTGTTTCTTGTACTCACTGCAGTCAACAATTCCTCAATAGAATTATGTCTGGCCTCCTGCTAGATTGGACGCCATACCTGCCGGGTACCAAGATATCAGAAGGGTTTTACTATACCAGAACATGTCTATACCAGTGCTTGCCTTCAACGCCCTGTCACTGCAATGGTTTTTCCAAGCACCTATCATTACGTCCTGAGCCACAACTGAGGAAAAAACATGCCTGCCTATGTTGCCCATTGGCTTCAAAGTGCCTTGGAACCATTTTCTAGGATCAACAATAACACTGCAGCTTGGATTCAATCTTCCTAAAGCAAACTGGCGCAGATGGAATGCCCACAACGCTTCTGGATTGCAGAGATATCCATCCAACTCACACATAATGCAGGCACTTGGTGCAATTATTAGCATAAAAACCATACTGTGAAAGACTGGGACACATTCAAACAAGATTTCTTGGCACAATTTGTACTAAAGAACAACACCCTCATAATTATCAGCCAAGTTGTTGTGTTCTGAGGCGCAACACAGACGCACAACAGGGAATCCTAACCTATGGATTAGATTTGTACTAAGTCTCAGTTAGATGACAGGGAAGGCTATGCAATTACCTTGCATCCCTGGAAGAATAATCTCTACTAGTTGTGGCTAGAGAGAGGCGCGGAAGTACTGGAAGACACAAAGATAAAAATGTGAATAAACCTTAACTTTATTGGTGAATTAGGAAAAGGAATATATAGTGGTTGTTGAAAGCACAAAACACTACCACAATGGTAGGATCACTTGCCAAAAGCATGAGTGGGGCAAGTGAGTTGCGCAGAGTCAAGAAACCAAACAATTGTATTTCCTGATTAGTCATCAACTCATTTCAAGAGGCAAAAGCAAAAGCAAAAGATTTGTCTTTGAAATGGCCCACCAAAGGCAAAATTGACACATGGTGAATAGCAGTATTCACAACATTGCCCTCCCCTAGATTAGCCTTAGGGAGTGGTACTTGTGGAGGCACTTGGAATGCACTTGGGCAAAGTAATGACCACTGGATAAGAGCTTTACAATGTATTCAGACCCTTGTTTAAAGGTCACTTCCAAAGGGCTGATCCACAGAGTGTCCAATTTATGCCCACGCCCACCCACTCTGTGTTGGTAGTAAATTACACGGTCACCAACATCAAATTCAGCCAAGGGGGAGCGTCCAAAATTATTGGAAGAAAGCTCAAGCATCTTAGTTTTGTATGCAAAAGTGTAGGCAGTGGCCTGTATATCAATTACGCAGTTGACTAGATCCTTGATGTGGTTGTTGGGATTTGTGACCTTATCAGAGGAAAGCAGGGGGCCCCCAAGAGTCTAGGGTAGTAGCCTCTTGCCCATACAGCATAGCAAAAGGGGAGTACCCAGTGACATGATGTTTGCTAAGGCAATACACAAAGAGAGAAGAAGGTAAGTATAGGTCCCAGTTGGCAGCGTTAGATTAGGTGAGATTCCTCATGATGGAGACCAGTATTGAATTTGCACGCTCAACTGCCCCATTGGTAGAAGGGACGTAGGGGGCAGAGAAAGACTGGTGAGACCCCAAAGCTTCAACAACAGAGGTTATCAGCTTGGCATTGAATTTAGTCCCATTATCTGAGAGAAACACTTGAGTACAGCCATGGCAGTAGAAAACATCTTATAACAGGAAGGCAGAAGTTGTCTTAGTTGTGATGTCCTTTGTAGGACAAGCCTCTACTCACTTGCTGAAGTGATCAACAGCAATAAGGTAAAGCAACACCCAGAACGTGAGCGGGGGAGATGACCCAATGTGTCAATGCTGACAGTATCAAAAGCATGTTGAGGGGGAGCTGATTTGAATTCATGGGCAGCAGCTCAAGGCCTCTGCAGCTGGCAGTTGTGGCAGCTAGCTATGACGTCTGGGATCAGCAGGCAAAGGTTTTCCCAGAAGTAATTCTTCTGAAGCCATTCAAAAGTCTTGGCAATGCCTCCATTCCCAGTCTCTTTATGAGCTTACAACACCAAAAAGAGGCAAAGACTGGGTTATAAATAAGACAAATATTGATCTTGTACTTTCTTGAAGAGCTGATTGTTGCGTATGAGGGTACCTTTGGATAGCTTGGACAAGGCCAGTTGGACCTTTTCTGTCTTGCTTTTCCAAGAGAAAGGGTATCCAATTAGTTTGTACAACTGGTCAGCCTACGCAGGATATAAAGCAAGGATGGGCATTTTGGATAGCCCATCAGTGTTCTGATGTTGAATCCCAGGGCAATGGAGAACAGTGAAGTTGTAACTCTGCAGACGTAGGGCCCATCTAGCTAGGCGCCCTTCTGGCTCCTTAAGTTGTTGTAACCATTTAAGCAAAGCGTGGTCAGTGACAACTGTGAAATGGGTACCATACACTTAGTGGCAGAACTGTTTGTCTGTATGAAAACTGGCAAGACACTCCTTCTCTGTGACACTATAATTTTTCTCATGCTTGTTTAGCACGCAGGAAGTGTAAGCCACAGGATGGTCTACACCCTTGTTGTCTAGTTGGGCCAGAATATCCCCAATAGCAAGATTGCTAGCGTCAGTGTATAGGATGAACTCCTTATCATAGTCAGGATACACTAGGATTGGCGCCTCTTTGAGTTTTTGCTTAAGGGTTTCAAAGGCTTGCTGCTGACTGGCAGTCCATTCAAAAGGGACATTACGTAAAAGCTGGACTAGAGGTTCACTAGTATTGGCAAAGTCAGGGATAAACTGTCTGTAGTAGCCCATCATCCCTAGAAAGACTTGTACCTCTTGCAGGTTGGTGGGCAGAAGAATTTTGTCAATGGCTTCAACCTTCTTAGTCATTGGGCAAGTCCCTGTCTGAGGTACTTCATGGCCCAAGAATTCAAGACACTCTTTGAAGAAAGCGCACTTGGAAGGTTTTAGTTTGAGGCCAGCTTCTCAAATCTTTATGAACACCTCTTTGAGATGAGCCAAATGATTGGTGAAGGTAGCGCTAAAAACTGTTATATTATCCAAGTATACCAGGACACACAACAACTTCAAGTCACAGAGGATGGAGTCCATGACCCTTTGGAAGGTGGCTGGGGCATTGCAGAGTCCCTGTGGCATGCAAGTAGGCTCAAACAGCCCTTCAGATGTAATGAGCGCGGCTTTTTGGCAATCCTTGGGCAATAGGTCAACTTGCCAGTATCCAGATGCTAGATCCATTGCAGGGAAAAGCTTAGAGCCTCCAAGACGTTGTAGAGCATCATTATTATGCGGCAAGGGGTACAAGTCCTTCTTAGTCAAAGAGTTCAATGGGCAGTAGTCCATTACAATACAATGACCTCCATCTTTCTTCTTTAAGATGAGTAGCAGGGATGCCCAAGGACTTTGGGAAGGTGCCAGCAGCCCAGCGTCCAACAGTTATTTGAGCTCTTTAGATACCTGGGCGTCCTCCACGCAACTGCAGCAATATGGTTTAGCATGGAAGGGGGGTGTTTCCATTGTCAATCTGATGGATAATGTCTTTGGCTAACCCATAGTTGGTACTGTCCTTAGCGAAGATGTCAGAAAATTGATCTAGCAAGTCTAGCACCTCTGTCTGTCAAACCAGGGACAGCTGTGGAAAGTCTTGCACAGTGAAAAAGGATAGGACTTGGGGTTCATCCTCAGGTATGTTAAATGTTGGAACCCTCCAAAGGGATGAAGAGACAGGACATCAGGAGCCCTCAACAACTTGCCATATCTGACAACCTGTCCCCTAGACACAGTCATGGGGAGAGCAGTCAGGTTGGCTACCAACAATTGAACAGGGTCCTTATGGAAGACATCTATGATTCCAGGACAGAGATAAGGTTTGTTGCGCCCTAATGAGGGGGGAGAGTACAACTCCAAGAAGGTTTGTTCAGGTAGTTCATATGATATCTGGGAGTCTAGGATGGCCTGAGAGCCAGGGGGAATGATAACAGAGGACGTGGCTAGGAGAGGTATCCCCTCAGATGCAGGACAAGCCATGTGTGGACATTTCATGTTTGAAGAGTGGGTGCAATATTAGAGGTTGAAAAATCCCAGTGGGGTATTCTAAAGCACACATCTTCAGGCGCTTCCTGGGAACTTTGACTGGCTCTTCAAAGATCAGAGGGACTTTTTATCCAAGAATCAAGGGGTAACCATCTTTCAAGTTGATTATCTCATTATATTCCCAAAGGAACTGAGTGCCAACTAAGAGATTGTAACTCTTGTTTTCCAAGACAACTGCTGGCGCAGCTAGGAGAAGCTTGCCAAACTGCATGGGTAGAGGAGAGTATGCCCCTATGGTTCAGGTCATAGACAGTCCAGCTGTGCCATACAACTGGTGATAATTAAGGTCAGGGGCAAGTTCAAGTTTCTTCACAAGTTTGGAGGAGACAATATTGACTGGCAAGCCAGTTTTTAAAACAGCCTTGATCTTCATATTTTGAATGGATATCTCTACTTGAGTGGTAGTGCAACCAAAGGGTGGAAGGACAGCCAAGATATCTTGCTCCTCTGATAGTTACTTATCCTGCTTCTCAATCATGCATCTTAATCCTGGGAACTCCTTATAATCAGTTTGGAGAGAGAGCAAACAGATATATTCTTGAAGATAGTGTTAGAAACCTCAGCAGCTTCTTCTGACAACTCAACTAGTACAGGGGACCTCTTAGCTTGAGTGATTTAAGGGAAAGAGACAACTTCTTTAGCTTCAGGCAAAGGCTTAGCAGTAGTTGTAGTCTTTCCTGATTGCAATTTATAGGAGACTGTAATGATTTTGGGAACAGCCAGAGCAGATTGCCCATATGCATCAGTGTCGTCTGTATCAGAGTCTTCCAGGTCAGAGTTGTCAGAGATATTGTGGAACAATAGGAGGATAGGAGGAGCCTCATTATCAGCAGGCTCAGAGTCAGATATAGAGAGAGGGATTGAAAGAGACTGGGAAGAATTATCAACCAAGAGTGTCTCTGCCTCTAGGTTGACTGCTCTTTTCTGTCTGCTCTTTTGGATCAGCTCCTTCAACCCGTGGATTGGTGCAGACTCAAGAATGATGACCTATCTGACCACAGTTGTGGAAGCCTTGGCGTCAAAGAGGATTTTGCAAGTTCATGGTAAGGATACATGGCTACGTGAAGACAAACCAGAGGTAAAGACAGCACAATTTTCTTGCACAACTACCCCAGAATGGGAAAGGTGCATATCCTGCAACAGTGTCTTTATGCTCTTCATGGAAGAAAGTATGACTGTATGGGCCTTGAAGTGAAGACACAGGAGCTGGTTGACCTTGAGGGCTTGAGTGCAAGCCATGTATGCTTCATGTGCGGTCAACTGGCGGCTTGTTATTTGTTGCTGTCCTTTCATGTAGAATCTGTCTGCAAACTCAGCTAGCATCTCCTTAGGTTTGAAAGCAATGTGCATTAAGGCATCCTTCTTCACTTTCAAACTAAGGTCACCACCAAACTTGTCAATCAGAAGCTTCTTCATATCTTCCCACATCTCAATGGTGGGTTGTTCAGGCATCACCACCTCCTGGCAAGTTGGGTTTAGACAGGTCAAAATATGTTCCCTCTTAACCTCATCTGGTGCTTGTCTCATGGCAGTTTTATAGATAGTTAGGAAAGCTCCAATGGTCAAGGTTCTGGTATTTAAGACTTGTTTAAAGGTAGGCTTGAAGTGTGCTTTGGGAGTTAGACCACTGTTGTTACTATCAAGTACGTTTATGTGTGGGGAAAATTCTGCTTCAGCTTCAGAGGGGGGCTGTCTAGCCCACAGCTGCCAAACGCTTTCTTCAAGGGTAGTCAGGGTTTCAACAGCGCTGATACCTGTATTGGTAGCTTGAGTAGTCTGTTGTTAAGTAACATCTAGGCGTTGACATTGGGAGGTCACTACTGTGAAGAGCTCAGCCAGTTGAGAGGTAAGGGATGGACCCACTGAGAGGCAAGGGGCAAACCTGTTGTTCACGGAGTTGATCAATTCACTCATCCTTGTACATCTCTATCCAGCTCAGTATGATCCTGATTCAAATAATCCACCTTGTTAGCTAGGGCAATTAGTTCCCTAGCGCATTGGATTTGAGGGGCTCCTGGTAAGCCAGGGAAGCAACCATCTTTGTCAACAACCCTAACTGGACTAGAAACAGTTGCCATCATCTGGCATAAGGCAGAAAGTTATTGCTGTAGCTCAGCAACTTGAGCAGTCTCTCAAGCACCTGGGGGTCAGGTTGAGAAGTCTCAGTAGGACATCCTTGACTGCAATTAGCTATACATAGCTCCTGAATAGCATCCCATATTTTCTGCTCTCTATCCACCAAGTCATCAGAGAGGGGAGAACATCTGGCTTGGGCGTAGATAATTCATTCACTTGACTCTGGAGTTTGGCTATAGCAGCGGCATTGGAAGCTCTCTCTTGACCAAATGCTGTACTAAGGTCATTAAGGCTGTTAGCAGCAAGGTCCACTACATGCTGTAGTTGCTTGAATGAATACATGTTTAATGTATTGAGTTGCTGCACAAGTTGTTTGAAGTAGGAGAGATAAGCATTCAAGGTGGAATCAACTTGAGTTTGCCAGGGTTTTTTTAGCTGGTGAAACTTGTGTAGACGCTCCCTGACGTATTTAGGGATGGACTGGCAATTTCATTTGATAGAATTAACCAAACAGGTCTGGGAGGTAACAGAGTTGCACTGATTGTCAGATACCAAGAAAAACAGGGAATGAATCCACTGTTGGTATGCAGAAAACTGGTCCAAGTGATGAGTAACTGCTTCTTGTAGAGACAAGATTTCTTGGATGTGGAGCCCCAACACCATCTGATGGTGGGCCAAGGCAGCTTGCATGAAGGACGATAGTAAGTGCTCAGCAGAGCCAGCCACTGAGATGAGATGTTGTGGAATTTGAGGAGCCACAATCAATTTGTAGTATTCAGCCCAACTGAACTGCAGCTGAAGGCAAGGGATGACTCCTTCATGGGCTATCCCAAGGGCTACTGCCATGACTTGTTCTAAGTCAGGGGTACCCATGGGGTAAGCAACTTAGCAGGACCATTCCCAAGGTTCAGTACAGTAGGGACAATAGGCGGGTTGGCAATATCTTCCTCAATAGGAGGACTAGTAATTTCAGGTGAAGTCAGCTCTTGTATAGGAAGAGGCAAGGGACCTGAAAACGTGGATGTAAAAGGGATAACCAAAGGGCTTACAGCCCCTGTAGTGAGCACCATTTTGTCGTGTTCTGAGGCGCGGCACAGACACACAGCAGGGAATCCTAACCTTAGGATTGGATTTGTACTAAGTCTTGGTTAGATGACAGGGAAGGCTATACAATTACCTTGCAGCCCTGGAAGAATAATCTCTACTAGTTGTGGCTAGAGAGAGGCAAAGAAGTACTGGAAGACACAAAGACAAAAATGTGAATAGAACTTAATTTTATTGGTAAATTAGGAAAAGGAATATATAGTGGTTGTTGATACTAGAAAACACTACCAGGACGGTAGGATCACTTGCCACAAGCATGAGAGGGACAAGTGAGTTGCGCAGAGTCAAGAAGCCAAACAATTGTATTTCCTGATTCAGTCATCAACTCATTTTGAGAGGGAAAAGCAAAAACAAAAGATTTGTGTTTGAAATGGCCCACCAAAAGCAAAATCAACACATGGTGAATAGCAGTATTTATGACACAAGTGAAGAACCTGACCCAGACAGGTACTGTAAAGGAACTGACATGCGCTTATGAAGAACTCTGCTTATGTGCCCCTGCAGATATAGCATTCAAAACTCCAGCCACATATCTCATGTATTATAACATCTTTAAGTCACACATGATGAGACACGTCAACCTGGACCAAGTAACAGATCTGCAAAGCCTATTTTGCAATGCAGAAAAGGCAGCACAGACATCCAACGTCCTCCATAAAGCGCAGACCAGGAAGAGAGAGACCCAAAGATACTCACTCAACTGAGTGTACTGATTGACTGCCTCCTGGAAAAAAAAACACCTCAAATCATAGGCCTTCAAGTTCAAATGTGCACAGAAACAGGAATAATGTGCAGTCAAATTGTACCCATTTCTGTATCACTACCACCCAAGACAATTGCAACAAGGGAAAAAACCAGGGAGAGCATTAAGAAAGCCAAGCTCTCCCTGCACAATTTCCAACTTAGCCAATGATGAGACCAAACCAAGGACTTGGACTGATGCCCAATGATTCAAGTGCCCTATTGAGATCAGGTACTTTACACCGTTGCCAGTGTGACGGTCCACATGTTTGGTGGTTTTCAGGTGGGGCTAATGCATGACAGGCAAAAGTTTGGTTGTTTGTTGCAGGTAGAGGCCTAGTAGGTAACATAGGACTACTAGGGGTAAGTAAGGGGAGCCTAGTGGGCAACATGAGACTACTAGGGGGTAAGTATGGCCTGACTGGTAGGTAACAAAGGACTACCAGAGGCAGATGTTGCCTCCACCCAGCAGAAGAAATTGGCTGCTTTGGGCTATAGTGCTTCACCTTGCAGGGAACTGTGGCTGCGGAAGAGTCAAGACTGAAATAGCAAGCAGGGAACTTTGTCTGTCTGGGGGGAGTAGGTTTTGGACCCCTGGCAGGTAATGCGGGCTGCCAGGGAGGGGAAGAGCTTTGAGGGCTCTACATACCCTGATACGCTTACAGGAGGTCTGTGAGCAAGCATCCTACCTAATGGACTGGTAGGGTGTCCTTGTTTATGCCCTTATGGGAGCTTTGGGGAAAAAATCAAAGTGAGCATTGGAGGGTATAGATTTGCTTGGAGGTGTCACCAAGGCGGTTTGCTTGGGGAAGAAGCTGCAGAACTTGGTATGATCAGGCCTCTGGGAAGTAGAGCTGATTACTCTGTGAATGAAAGCTCAGACTTAATCATCTGAGTGAGTAAAGACAACACATAGACATTGATCTATGGTTTAATGGCCTAAGTGGAGTGCCACTTGTGAGGGCCCAGTCAAACGACAGTTCAATGTAGACTCATGCCTGGGTCTACAAGTTCTGGAAATGGGGACTGAGATAAAGAACCAAGGTGGTTCACAGAATCAACAGAGAAGATTAGTGAGAGGGACTGTTTGATCACAGTGAAGGCTAGTTGACAGGCTGTTGATTTATATTGAACTATGTGAACCAAGATGGTTAATTGTGCAGAGGGAACTAAGGTGGTTTCTAGTGAGGATAAGTTGAAGGGCTCAAAGATCATGATTCAGAAGTAGCTGGTCATGATAAAGGAGTAACCAGAGGACTTATAAGCTGTTGAAAGACTGGAATGAGCTGTTTGTTGTCTAAGATGGACTGATTGCTGGTTAAGCTGAAGAGCTGGAATATGAGCTGGCTGAAGGATCAGAAGATGATGATGAAGAACTAGTGGTCCGGAGAAAAGAGCCAAGATTTTGCCAAATTGATTTGCCAAAGTGGGATGATGTGGAATGTTTTGAATTGGTTTAGTATTAAAATCAAGAAGTAATTTGGATAGAAGTGTGGATAAGATATTTATTTATTAAGTTCCTAGGATAGACAAAGGTATGTTGCTATGAGAGCGGGATACAAAGTTGTTTTAGTGGGATGTTTTCTTTGGATTTTACTATAGTTGTAAATATATGGGGATAACGTTGAAGAGGTCCAGAAAGAACAATTTAAATAGTATTCTACTATTTAAATGGGTTTAGGTTAAATTCAGGGAAGGCTGGTGCCAGAATAATGGACTGGTTAACGCTTTGGTGCGCAAAGAGTTGTTGCTTTGAGCGGTTTGACCTGTGAAAATTATTTTCCTAGTTTGATCCTGGTGGAACTTCAAAAATAGTCTAAATCTGCACTCTGCATTCATTGGTTGAGTTCTGGCAGGTTTCCTGATGAAAAGATTGGTTGGAATCCAAAAGCTTAAAGTATAAGCAAGGAAATAGTGAGTTAATACTTTAAGCTTTTGAGAAAGTAAGTATGTAAGCTTAAGTTATTATAGAAAAAAGTGAGTAGCAATGGTTTAAGCTTATGAAGAAAGCCATTTCAAAGGCAGAACCGTTGGGAAAAGGTCACTATAAGAAGGTAGCTGGCTGGAAAGTCATGGGGTCTTTTGAAGGTCTTTCCAGGTCTTTGACGGGGTCTTTCCAAGACCTTTTGAGTTTACTGCCAAGAGGTTTTTGGAAGCCTTTTTATCACCAGAAAGAGCTTTATTGGACTGGAATTGGAATAACAAGGCCACTGGAGCTATAAAGAGAGCTGAAGCCCACAATAACAGAGCAGGAGCCCAAGAATAAGAAGCTTGATCCTAAGCGCGGTGCTGGAGTCCACGTTTAAGGTGCAGGAGTCTAAGTTTAAGGATCAGGAGTCCAAGTCTAAAGAGAAGATGTTCAAGACTAAGGTGCAGGAGTCCAAGATATTGTTGGAGGACTCCAAGTATTGGCAAATCCATGTTGTTTCATTGACCCCCTGGGCCATATACCAGAAGGTTTCTAAGGGAATCTTCCTTCTGAGAGTGAATAAAAGCCCATTTCAATCCCTATACATATTTCTGAGATAGATTTCTCCTTACTAGAGAATGTCAATCCCTTCCAGCTGGTCCCTGGCTACAATCCAGGACACAATTTGGGGACTGGTGGACAGAAACCCCACAGACAGTCATCCCAATAAACTGATGTCCTATCCTTTCTTCTTTTGCAGATACACAGGCACATCACTCCTGGACTCAGGCGCCAACCAAACCCTAGTCAACAGCAGCTTTGTAGACAAGATCAAGATGACCACTAATCCTTTGTGGATTGAAAACTTGGTCCTAGCCAATGAGCATCACATTGCTGTGATAAAGGAAATGGCCCATCCTCCATCATACTAGAGAACCTTCACTCCGCCATCCAGGGACCTGTCATTGACTTCCCCAAGTTTGATATTGTACTGGGACTGGACTGGCTACAAAGGAATAACTACACCATAGACTGGGCAACCTCAGTACTAACCATCAAGTATGAAGGCGTCAATAACCAGATCTACCCTGACTCAGTGGACCATTTCCTGTGTGACCACATTTTTATATGCATTATTGAAACCCTGGACAAAAAGGAGAACCTCAATACAATTTATTGGGACCCCTGCTAGTACAAGATCATACATTTCAAAGACCACCAGTTTACTACTATATCTCAGGATTGTAACATTGTGGCCTGCCATCCTGAAATCCTCAAAGAAGCGATACCAGGACTACCGCCTGAGAAGCATATAAAACACTCCATCCAACTCAAAGGAGCATTACATAAGACAAAACCCATCTACCAACTCACCCCCAACAAAGACAACACACTATGTGCCTATCTCAAGGAGGAACTTGAGAAGGGACCTATCTGCCCCTCACAATCTCCTTTTAGCGCTGATGTATTCTTTGTGGCAAAGAAAGACAGTACCCTTTGATTGGTCACATATTATAGAGCCCTCAATAAAGTCACCAACAAAAATTTCTACCCACTTCTACTCATTTAAGACCTCTTCTTTGCCCTGGGCAGCGCCACTGTATTCTCCAAAATTGACTTAACCATGGGCTACAACCAATTCTGCATTAAGGAGGAGGATATACCCAAAACAGCCTTCCACACTAAGTATAGATTGCAATAGTGTGTGGTGCTCAATTTTGGAATGACAAATATGCCTTCAACATTTTGACTTTTATGAACAAGATGTTTTCTCCCCATATTAGCAAACATGTCCTAGTATACCTGGACAATATCATTGTCAACAGCCTTTCAGTAAAACAACATCACAAGGACCTGGAAGCAGTGTTTGCCACCCTGGCACAACACAAACTGCTAGCTAAACTATCCAAATGTCAATTCTTCTGCAAACAGCTCTCCTTCCTAGGACATGTGGTCTCAAAGGATGACATTAAACCTTATAGCCAGAAAATTCAAGCTATCTTTAAGATGCCACCTCCAAAAGACAGGTCAGAAGTCTGACATTCCTGGGAATGGTTGCCTATGTGTGGAAGTTCATCCCCAATTGTGGAGTTCTGACTGCACCCCTGTCCACCATAACTGTCGCCAAATCCAAATTTGTATGGAACTCACAACATGATCTTTGCTTCAGACGTCTTAAGAAAAATCTCACTACCACACCTATCCTAAAATACCCAAACATTATGGGGAGTATCAAATGGAAACAGAAGCCTTCAACACATCCATTGGATGAGTACTACACATCAAGAACAACAATGGTGACTTCCTGCCTGTAGCTTAAAAATCATGCAAACTCACAGACAGCAAGTGCCAATACCCAATACACAACAAAGAAATGCTGGTCATTGTACATTGTTTGGTCAAATTGCATTGTTACTTAGAGCAACAAGAAGAATTCACTGCCCTGACCAACCATAATTTGCTCATATATTTTAAATTCACAGGCAAACCTCTCCTGCCAACAAGAACAGTGGATGGAACTCTTGTAAAAATTCAACATGATCATACATTACAAACCTGGTACAGAACTTGCCATGGCAGATGCCCTCTCACGCCTGTATGTCCGTGCCACAAAAGAGGAAAATGGGCTCAACCCAGACTGGCCTCTCTTGGTGCTACAAAAAAAGACGAGGGTTTCCCCCTGGTACAACCAACATAACAAAGGAAACAGTCATCAAAAATGAACACCTATTTGCTGACATATATGGGACTCTACACAGAAAAATGTCTGACAGTACAACCATTCCCTACATACCCACACATCAGTGAGTAGACACCATCCTACGCTATCACAGAGACCTTGGACATACAAAAAGCCACAACCTCTACAAATTTCTTAAGCACAAAGCATGGTAGCCAACCCTGTACCAAGAAGTTCAAGAAGTCTTGAACCAATGCAAAGTATGTGAGAAATTTGCAAAAAGCAAAACCCCACCTAAGTCAGTACCACCTATTTGTTTGCAACTACCTTTCAAAGTGTGGGCTCTAGATATTGTAGGACCCATTCCAGGAAATCACAATAAAAAAATACCTCATCACTGCCATCAACTTTTCCACTCTCTGGAAAGTGGCACAAGCAGTAAGGTCTCACACAGGCAATTACGTGTGGCAGTTCATAGGAAAGGAGATTATCAGTAAGTTTGGAAAGCCAGAACTCCTGATAACTGACAGGGCAAAGAATTGACCTCTGAAGATACCAAAGTTTACCTCATTAAAAAAGGTGTCAAGCACACAGTAACAACACCTTACCACCCTCAGGCCAATGGACACGTGAAGCAGCTGAATGGCAGCCTAGTGCAGGCCCTAGCCAAGCTTACTGCCAGAAGACCTGAGGACTTTTATAAGAAACTACCAACTGCATTGCTTGTATGCCAGACCTGCGTAAACAGATCCACCAGGAAAGCATCTTTGAGTTAGTTTATGCCACCCAATCCAATATTATTCAAGTGCTATCAAGACCCAAGCTGGAAATGCCCAGTAAAGTTCCACCCTTCTCAGACCCTCAAATCATACTAGCCAACAGCAAACATCTATAAAAAGAAGAAAAACACCTACAGAATACCTTTGTCCCCATCCAAGACAGACATGAGGTCAGTGATGAAGTCTGGGTAATGAACACCAACAAGAGTAAATTACAGCCAGAAAAAGTGGGCCCTGTCATCATCCTAAAGGTAAATGAAAACAACACTTACCTTGTGCAAGGGCTTGGAAAGCACAAGAAAGTTAAAGTCCTCCATCACAACTGCCTAAGACCCTGAAAAGTGAGACAAAGACAGCGCAAGACTGTCTTACCTGCCACCAAATAGCAGTTGGTGCAATATGTTGCCTGGGCTCCCAACAACCTCCTTGGCAACCTGCCCCCAGAGGAGGCTGTCCTTCAGTTGAGGGGTGTTGAAACAGCAGGATCAACCTTCCAGAAAGGTTCCAAGTAAAGTGGGTTTGTGACCTGGAATCCAATTATCCAGTCACTTGAATCCAAACTAAGTAGTCAACTCAAATTTCCAAATCTAACAACATGAAAAAATGATGATCCCTTACAGTGGATACCTTGTTTTGGAGCTTTTACTCATTACCAGGATCAGGACACCCCCTTCACCATCTCACTGTGTGATTAACACTATTATTTTCCTGTTATCCAGGATTCACAATGACTATATGATATGTGTCTCTCAATACCAAATATTATCTAGCTTCTAAACATTTCCCCCTTGTAACTCTGCTAAAACAGAACAGTTACAAAAGCCTGCATTAATACAAACTCTTCCAATACTTTTCCAATAACTATCAAAGCATACCCACCATGCACTTGTACTTTAACTGGTGCTAGACCCTCTGAGCTCCTGTACCAGTCTTTTATCAACCTAGTAAACCAATTTCCAATGAACTCCCTTCCCTTATCTGCAATTTCAAGGTGTCTGATTAACCTCTCCCACTCTTTTTTGGAGATCTTACTGGTTGCAAACCTTCTACAACTCTGACACTAGCTATCTAGCTCCCCTTGGCCAGGGTAAAAGACGTGGGGGAAATTCACCCATGGGACTTATCTGTACTACTTATAACTTTAGACAGGGGTTGAAATAGGCTTTTATTCACAGTTAGAGAATGATCCCCTTAGAAAGCTTCTGTTATTTTGCCTGGGGGTCTAGGAGACAACATGGTTTTGCCAATACCTGGTGTTCTTCACCAATATCTTGAACTCCTTGTACTTGGACTCCTTCTCCTTAACTTAGGTTTGGACTCCTGCTCTTTAGTCTTGGGCTCCTGATTTTAGTCCTTGGCTCCTGCACTTTGCTCTAGCTCTATCTCTTTATCTTCTTTTCCAGCTTCTGAATATCAGGCTCCTGCTCCTTTATCTTGGACATATGAACCTTGATCTTAGTCTCCTTCTCTCTGATAGTTTTACTGGCCTTTTTATTCCACTCAATCCAGTCCTTGTGGCCTTTTTAATCCACTGTTATGAGTCCCTATCAAGCCTCAGATAGCTCTTCATTTTATAGCTCCTTGTTTCAGTCCAAAACCTCTCTCAGAACTCTTCTTTTCCAAAGCTTAAACTATCCAGTTTCTCTCTCTCTACAATATATTAAACTTAATAAAATACCTCATCCAATGAAAGCCCTTAATTGTCTTCTTCTGCTCCTCATTTTTAGGGGTTAACTCTTAATTTAAAGCCCTCAAAACACTGGTCAAAAAACTTTTGCTTGCAGCCAATCACACACCTTGATTCAACTGTTTTTCCAAACTGTTTTCCAAATGACTTTCTCTTGAAAATGGTTTGAACCCAAAGCTGTCTTTCTCTGGATAAAAAACTGCTCCAAATTTCAAACAGGTTTGATGTAATTCCTGTCATGTTTTCCCAGAAAAACTTGAGCGCTTTTGATTATGTTTTACTTTAGGAGATTTTAGAGCCTTGCTTTCTTCAAAATTTCTCCAAGTTTTACCGCATTTTCTTCACATTTTCACACTTTGAACTTGCATGTTGCTTGATTTTTGCCTTTCCCAACCATTAAGGCAAAGCTAGAGCCTTTGTTCAAACAGTTTTCTTGTCCTGTTTCTGGCCTCTTTGACTTCCAAATACTCAATCTGATCTTAATTTTTTCACAGTTTAATCATTGTACACTATTCATTTCTCTCTTTATATTTTTAATATGTTAATTATCTCAATCTTTTTTATCATATCTCTTGGCAGTATTAATTAATTCTTTTACTGCTTCTTTCTTATCAATAATAATCCTTTCAAAACCAAATCAGGCTTTCTCTCATTCATTCATATCTGTTGGTATTTTTCAACCAAATTCCAGTTCTCTATCTAGTCCTGTTTTATGACCTTCAAGTCCTTCAGCTAGCCCTTCCTTATGATCTTCAAGTCATTCAGCTAGTTCTTCCTAGTCTATCAGCTAGTCCTGCTTCATGACCTTCTTAGTCCTTCCTATGAACCACCCCGGTTCCATTTTCTGTCCCTGTTACTAATACCTCAGACTCAGGCATTTGACTGAGCCCCTGAAAGTGAACTCCACTTGGACCATTCAAACACAGACAATACTCATGTCTGTGCAGTTGTCTTTAATCACTCAGATGATTAAGTCTGAGCTTTCAGTTGCAAAGTAACTAATTTTACTTCAAAGGCCTTATCATTATCAAGTTCTGCAGCTGCTTCCCCAAGCAGCCATCCTGATGATACCCCTGAACTTATCTATACCCCCAACAGTAGCTTCAGGACCTCCCTAAAGCATCCATGGAAACACAGACAAGGATCCCTTATCAGTCTGTTAGATAAGGTGCTTACTCACTGGTTTTTATGTAAGCACACAAGGGCATATAGAGCTATCTTAGATCCTTCCTTCCCTAGAAGTCCTTAGTTATCTGCCAGGTTACATCACCCATTCTCCCTAGAAGCCAATGCTGCCTGCTAGGTAAAAGAGCTATCCCTCCCCAGTAGTCCTTTGTTACCTACTGGGTTAAGACCTTATACTCCCCTAGTAGCTAATATTACCTACTAGAAGGAGACCTTATCCACCCCTAGTAGCCAATGCTCCCTGCTGGGATAGTTCATAGTTTGCCTCTATTAGTACTTTGTTATCTACTAGGCAGGCCTTACCTCCCTAGTAGTCAATATTTTCTACTAGGTCTCTACTTTTCTCAAAACCAATACACACTGACAACTTTCAGCATAGATCCTTTATTGCATCCAAGTTGGCCCTTGCCTGCACAACAGCTTTCATTTGGATTGTCACAGGCATCATCCAACTAATATCTTTTACCCAAAATATCTTCACATTCCCAACCTATGAGAACATGCCTAATACATTCAGAAATCACCTGATTCCTTTTATTGCAATGTATTGGTTTGACTTGAAGCATTTCTAGCTCTCATTGCTAAAACCCTGTGGAGCTTATCCAATACTGATCAAATCTATCATTGTTACAACTGGGAACCAGATAATTAAACCTAAAATACCAGGACACCATTGTCTGTATTTAGTTATTTTCCATTAATTGATCCCTTGTCAATTATATTAATTAACCTTTGTGGTTAATTAATTCAACTCAAAGACACCAAGTCTTTACTTGATACAGTAAGTCTGTTTTGGATCAATTATTGAATTATCATTAATCATATGTGTGGTTAATTTAATCAACCTCCAGGGTTAATTAAATTGTTTGGGAGACACTTAGCCTCCAAGATTGATTTGACCAATCTTGCTTTTATTCTGTAAGTTATTTTGGCCTAACTGACAATCCAATCCAATACTTTATCATTCATTCTATATAGATACCAAGTTTCTAGGAATCTTTATCTGAAAAATTCCCTAAACTTATCTATATAAAATTCATAATAAAAACACAACAATTCAATATTATTTGGCATATTTATTCAGCTAAAGGCACGTGACTGTTGTACGGTCACAACAGAGCTAATTTACATTTTGAAATCTAAAATAATAATTTTAATTTACTATTTTCTAAGAAAAACTAAAATATTTAGCTTTGATGAAGTCAAACTATTGTTACTGTAATTTTGATTGTCAGATTTCTAGCATAACTGGGATGTTAAATAGATATTACATTACATTGGGTGAATATTTTTTAATGATTTAATTTGAATCCATTAATTAGATCCCTTGAATCAAATCAAGGCCTAGGTATGACAATTAATGACCCTAAAAATGCTTAAAATATATGATATGATTATGATAATTGTTTTGGGTAATCAACAACAACAAAACCATTTACTTAATATTAGTTTATCTATATTTTTAGTCTCTACTCAATTCTGTATTTTCTATGCTTCCAAAAAGTAAATCCAGTTGTAAATCTCTGTCACCGGCAACCTCCAGAATTAACTCATACAGAATGGAACATCCTCCATGTCAACAATTTCAAAAATTGTTTTTGCTTTATCTTTTATAATTCTAATTAAAAGCTTAAAATAAAAATCAAGCAATGCTTCTATTATCAGTGTCAATTATTTAATCAAAAAAAAATAATCTTTAATATTGAAAATAAGAAAAATATTTTTGAGATTTGTTGACATGGAGGATGTTCCATTCTGTTTGAGTTAATTCAGGAGGTTGCCCTTTCACCCTGTGCTGTGGCTGAACTTATGCTAAAATTCATTTAAGAAAATATTAAGCATGCCACAGTTCAATATATTGCATTATAAGAAATCTATTCCCGCTGGATTTCAATAAGTTTTTGAATAAACTTAGCAATTCAATAAAATTTAAATGTTGCAGCTTCTTGAGAGTGGATTAAAATTGAACTGGCTTGAACTGGCTTAGGAAAAGGTTGAATTTGAAATATCTTGCTTTGTTGTTCACTGTACTAAAAATAGTAGCCTCCAAAAATCAAAGTCAGCAAAAGCCTGAAAAGGGCAACCACCAGAATTAACTCATTTTGCAAGTTGACTTACTGAATGTCGACAATTTGTTGACATTCAGTAAGTCAACATTATTTTAGTATTTATCTGCCAGAATTGGGCATTTCCAAAACTAATTTAATTTTTCATAGTAAATTATTAAGTCAGAATTGCAAAATTAAAAAGGAACAGACATAATGTTGACATCATTTAAACAAAGGCTTAATTTTAAGCCAAAAAACTAATATAATTTACTATGAAAATGTAAGTTTCTCTGTACTTTTACATTAAGGTTGACTACAGTAAGTAATATCTGGATGTCAACCCCAAATAAGAATCCATAAATTTCTTAATAAAATACACAATATTCTAAAAATAACTATTTTTTATAATTTATACTACTGTTTTTATTAAATAAATAATAAGATAAGCATTGAACAAAGACATATGCCAAGTTTCAGAGTATTCTATGTATTATTTAGATATTTAATGCTATCTTAAACTCACTGGATAAACTATAGCTTATTTCTGGAAGTCCACTTAAGCCAAAACACATATGTTAAAACTAGAAACTATATATGTAATTATAATGTCAACTTTGTGTCAAATTGACGCATTGCCTAAATTGCAACAAAGGGGTTTGGCTAAGCAAAAAAGTGACATAATTTAAGCAAGATTTAATAGGAGAGTTGCTCTAAAAGAACACTGACTGCCTGAATGTCAACACCTTCACTTGTTTATTAGTAAAACACTGCCGCTTAACAAAAAGCACACATACAATGATATAGTAATCCAGGCCAAAGTACCCAGGGCTGTACTTTAGACTTCCCTCTACAATCCCTATTATTTAGTTTTCATAAGTTACATATGCAAATCTTTAAATTTTTTAAATTTAAAAATAATCAATTTTGGACTTAAAAAACCAACTCCAAAAATATTAACCAAGCTTTATAAGTGATTTACATAGTGTTTTTCCACATTAATGCTGACTGTCAGTATGTTGACGTCAAAATTAAAGCCTTTTTTATGCTGAAAAACTAAATTAAATATTTTTGACTATTGTGACTACAAGAACGTCAACTTTTTATTTAAACATAGGTTTTTTCTATTCATTACTAATAAACCACTCTAAAATTCTTTCTATACTTCTATAAACTATTTACTTAATAATAAAATTTAAAACAAGTGATTATTATTTAATTCTATTCATGTCTCACATGATTATTCTTACTTTATGAACTCTACTCTAATCATTGTAGAACAAATCTTCCAAGAAGCCACAGAAGAACCCAAAGTCAACCAAGAAAGTACCCAAAGCCTCTGGAAAGGCCCAAAGTCCCTACCCCAACAAAAAACCAGCCAAGGAGCCCTCAACAAAACAGAAGACAAAGGAGAAGACCACAGACCCTGAAAGCAAAGAGCCCTCCCCCTGCCCCCTCCTTTTCTCCAAGCTGGTACCAATCAGAAGGAGATGAGGTTCCACTAAACAAGCAAGGAAGAACAAAGATACCCAAGAGTCCAGAACCCCAGTCAAGCCCAGATGAATCAAGCTCAAAGGAATCAAGATCATTCCAGTCCAGAAAGCACAAGAATCCAACTCCAGATAATTCCCCTCCACCGCCCAACAAATCTGCATCTCCATTCTCCTCATCAAGTATCAGTAAAGAAGATCCTGATGATTACCTGTCTGACTATCATCAAGCACCAATTGGCCCATGGGATCCCCTAAAGGTTCACAATATATGTAACGTCAATGGAGAGTTTAAGCTCCCAAAGAAGTTCCCTCAGTTTTTCCAGCTAATGTCTGTCAAAGGAGGTGCAAGTTTAGTCTGTGATGGCTATATTTTCAATTGCAACAATCAAAAGAGAGCAGGAAGAAGCAAGCATTATGTATGTGAAGATAGAAGCTGCGCTGCCGGTATCAATACAGAAGGATGGTATAAAGTCACTAGTGAAAAAGGAGAGCACACATGCAATGCTCCAATCAATCTTATCAAAAAGCTTCTAAAGTGGTATCTCTAACTAATGATCCCAGTCTCCAAAGATGTCAAGGCTTCTGATCTGGCAGCTAAGGCCACCACACACCTAAGTAATGAGAACCTGAAGCTCATCCCTGACCGCAACCAGTTAGTAAAGTACACATGTGACAAACACTGTGATCAATTCCCCCAAAAGAAATCTGCCGTGGTCCAAGGAGAGTTAGACTTGACAGAGGAGTTAAAGATGTTCAATGGTGATGATGTATTCCTTTTACATGATGATGGGCCTACAGCAGAGGCAAGAATTATATGCTATGTGATACAACAGAACCTGGAGCAGTTAAGAGATTCAGACACTTGGTTATGTGACGGTACCTTTGTAGTATCCCCCGCCTTTTTTACTAACTATGGGTTGTACATTCCCTTATTGAAGGCAAGGTGCTCCCATTCGCCTACTTTCTGCTTCCTGGGGCAACAGTTGAGATCTACACAAGGGCCTTTAAAATCCTTTAGGAGGGCATCAAATCCCTACCCAATAATAGAAAGAGTCCCCCTGGCTATAACACTAGAGCCAATCCAGATGATGATGAAAAGGATGAAGCCACTCTTGCTGCAGAAAAAGAAGCTCAAGATAAATCACTTGGACCCTCAACTATAATCATGGACTATGAAACTGCCCATTATACCGCTTTTGTAAACACCTTTGATGGAGAGGTCCAGGGGTGTTTTTTCCATTATTGACAGGCTTTCAACAGGCAACTAAAGGGTCTACCTGAGCTCAGCAAGATCCACCATCTAGATACATCAGGAAAGTGCAAGTTCTTAATTCAGCAGTTTGTAACACTAGCCTTTGTAAAGCCAGAGAATAATAGACAAGCCTTTGACCTCCTATGACAGGATCTGTATGCCAAGAATTGTGATGTTGACTTCTACCCTTTCATTGAATATTATGAACCACAGTGGATTGGACGTAAGGTCACTAAGCCCAGAGCTAAAGCCAACTGGAACTGCTACCAGGCAGTTCTTAAGGATGAGATGAAAACTACTTCATCTTATGAGGGCTGGAATAAGCATATCAAGTCCTCCTTTGAAACAAGCCTAGATACAATAACTTTTATGAGCACCTCAAAGTCTAACAGTGGAAGACTGTTGCATCCATCAGAGATATTGAGAACCGCCCATCCAAGAAGAAGAGAACCACCAAAGAGAAACAATATCAAGAGAAGATCAAGGAAGTTGTCAAGGCCAAATATAAGCTTAAGAGATTGGGGAATACATCAAGAAGATTGCCACAGTTCTTAATGGCAACCAGGTGATCACAGTCTAGCTTTCAATTAAATTTATTGAGTATTGCCTAATTTTTTATATAGTTCTTATATATTAAGTATAATATTTTTAAATAAATAGTTATTCTAAATAACTCATTAATAATTTATGGTACTGTTTTTATAAAATCATTGATTTTCTATTGATAGTTTGATGCTTTAGACTGTATTACATGGCCTATATTGGTATTTTACTAGTAAATTATATGTTTTTTGTAGTTTTCAATATAGAAAAAACTTTATATTATTGTTTCTGATTGTTATATTTTGTAATAATATGTAACTTTTTATGTATTATCTTTTTGTGTATTGGATTTTTTTGTTTTTATAAGTGGGAAAAAATTTATTATAGTAAAGATAGCTAATTTCATAGTAAAATAAAATAAAAGTATATTTTTATGAATTTTTTCAATTGTCATATATAATTTTTATGGACTTTTTAAAATCTATGTTGTCATAAAACCCTATAAAATATCTTGAAGCTTAATTTTTATTAAGTAAAATGTTCAGGAAACAGGTTTCTGCTTATTAAAAAAGTGTCGACATTTAGTAGTCTGCATGAGTTAAAACTTAATTCTGACTTTTCAATGCTGTCAATATTAAAGTATTTTTAATTCTGATTATTGAAAATATAGTAATTAAACTTGAAGAATGAGTTAATTCTGGTGGTTAACCTGAAAAGAAAGTGGGATCAGGGATATACAGATCAAATTGTGCAAGTGGAAGCTTTTAGAAGTAGCGCGCTAGTTGTAGTATCTTGGAAAGTCGAGGGTCCGATGGTCAGCTGATTAGGTATAAATTATAATTTGGTCCCTTTATTAGAAGTGGTTGCCGACTCAAATGTCCAAAGATTCTTAGATATCAGGGAACAGCTTCTGGTAACCTGTGATAGTTTATTTTTAGACCGGAATAATAGGTCCAGGAGATACGCAAATCCAGCAATCAATTATTTCCTTTAGGCCTGGGGCGTAAAATGTTCCCATACAAATAGAAGCCGATTGTAATGCTTCTATTCCCGGCGTATAGCCTGTATGGATCCTTGGATGGTTCCAAATTTAACTTTTATGATCTATCATTTATGCCACTTGCTTCTAGAAAAAGCCCCTGAATATCATCTGAAACAGTGAGTCAAAAGTCTCAACTAAACAAGCAAAACATCATGTGACAAACAAATAGTGAATTGATCCAGAAATGATCTACACTTGGAAAATCCAGAGCACTTAATGTTTAGACCAAATCAGTCAACTTGATTGCTTTTGTGGAAAAAACATGCTTCAAACTGCCTATGCTAAGTTCATAATAATCATTTTCTGATTTAAATCTCAATGATCAGATGCAAAGATACCACTAAGAGATATTGTGGAAAGGCCATTTCTTACTTTCTTGTAAGTTCAAAGAAGAGGTATCTGTCTTTCGGATTGGAACGGTTCTTGCAACAAACTCAAGGCAAAAACAGAAGATTTGAAATAAAGCCAGAAACAGCCAAAATCCAAAATTTGATAAAATATGTGTCTTTATTTTAAATAATTGCTGGGTTTAACTACCCTTGCAATACATGAAAAATGTAATCCTAGGCGGGTCTAGAGCGGAATGGTAGTTGATTGAGTGGTTTACCAAAAAGGCTAAGTTTTAAAAGGCTTAAATGGCCAGATACTCGGTTTTGTATTGGTTATGCCATACTTTTCATTTCATTATTGGGATATGAAATACTTTTATTTGGTTGTTCATTATGACACAATCAAGCTGATTTCTGCCTGACCCGAGAGATAATGATTTGAAGACATATACCTTAGAACAACACAACCATATACAAAAGTACACTTCTTCAAAGCGGTCTCTTTTATGGATATGGCGCTAAATTTAAAACAAGTGAAAGCACAAGAACCAGAATTTAGGGTCTAAGCTATTGAAGGCAGATGCATTCTGGGTTTCAATAACCTTTAGCGCGTCACAAGAGTTTACAGTTCCAGGGATTCAGTAATAAAGGATTGGAAGACATTGCTTGTCTTCCATGACAGGATCACCAAACAAGATATAACAGGTGGAAAGGCCAGTTCTTACAGTCTTGTAAGTTTGAAGACAGAGGTATTAGTCTTCCAGAGAGTGACAGCTTTGAAGAGAATACCGGGTGTTAAACTAAAGATTTCCAATGAACTTCAAAGAAGTCAAAGTAAAAGATTATGATAATACTTATGTTCATTTATTGGAAATATAGAAGATTTTATATACTCTAAAAATAAATGAAAATAGTGAATATTTGAGGGTTTGTGCGGAATGGATTCATTTTTGGGTGGATAGTTGTGACAGATCCAGATCCAACCAGTCAAACTTGCTGTCACTTGCCAATGACTCTTATTACTGTTACCTTCCTGTGACAAAGCTTTGAGGAGTTTTGCCTCCAGGGAGGCAATTTTGTGAGACAACACTTCATTGTCATCTTGCCAACAAGCCATAATTTTGACACTATTTTCCTCCCTATTTCTTAACGCCTCAACTTCACAATTAGCTCTGTCCTTCACCTGTTGTAAAATTTCATTGAACCCTAACAGCAAGTTCCAGTAGTCCCATGAATAAACTTGATTTCCTTGTGCAGGGGTTCCCTCTTTGGAAAAATAGTTGTAATATAGTTCTTCAAAAGCTGCTTTCACTTCTACCAAAGATTCCTCGTGTGCTATCTTACATACCTCCAAACTTGCCCAAGCCTCCTTGAGTGAACTGGTAGGAACTTCCTTCCTAGCAGCAGCGCTTTCTACAAAAAGCACCCAAAATTTTGCTCTTTCAAATGATAGTAAAGAATACATGATAAGAAAAAAGTAGTTTGAGGGGAAAGCATCAAAATTGACAATATATATTTATTAAAATTTAGCTGTTTTTGCTTATATACCATTCAGGGCATATTTGGCTGAAAACCCCTCCAGTTCCTGAATCAACCTATGATTCATATCACATGATCTATGACATTTGATTCATTCAAACCTAGATCTTTACCTAAAAGATCCCCTGTAATTCTCAGTCTATGAGAATTAACCTACAATGAGAAGGAGTCACCTGACGCCATTCATCTCAATGTATTAATTTGGCATGGAGCTTCCTCAGCTCCTGGTGCCAAAACCCTGTAAAATATACACAGACCAAAACTCAGCTATCAATGTTCCAACTGGGAACCAGCTGATCAAACTTGAATCCCAGACATCATTGCCTTTATTTAGCTATCTTTTCATTTAATAGTTTCCCCCCTTAAAACCCATTAAAACAATTTTAAACTCAAATAGGTACCACTGTGGCACCTAGCAATTTCCCAGGCGGCACTGCAGTGCCTCAGCGTCTGAAAAAATTCACTGGGTGGCGCCTCAGCGCTTCTCAAATCCATTAGGTGGTGCTGCTAACCTAATGAATTTGCCAAAACAGCAGTTTTAACCCAAAATGTGGGGGTTTACTTTTGATCAGCCTTAACCAAACTTCTTGACACAGCCAAGGCAATTTAACCAATATAATTAAATCTCATTGGCTATATTCCCATGTATTTATTAATTAATCTTCCCAGTTAATTAAATCGTCTTTTAGTTGCCTAGTCTCCAAGTTTGATTTGTCCAATCTTGCCTTCTGTTCTTTTATTGAACATAGATACTAAGTTTCTTGGAATCTTTATCTGAAGAATTCCGTCAAAACCTATCTGCATAAAAAAACAGCAAAAACAAAGCAACTTTATATTTCAGAGTATTTTTTTGGCTAAATACTTAACAGTGACTATTGTACGGTCACAATACTGCAAATAATAAATTTAAAACAAGCAAACCCAACTGAAATTCAGATATTTGCCGGTTATATCACACCACCCAGTTTTATCTATTTGGAATTTAGCTAACCCTTGAACCAAATGCCAAAGCAGATGCAACTAATTATTAAGGACTGGTATTTCTTTAAACTTTCTAATTTAAACCACTTGATATGGCCATTATTCCACAGTGCCCTTCTATAGGCAATTTACCACTAATTTGCTCAGCATTGATTTGACTCTATTTAAATGGTGTAAATAACTATATGGGGTCAACAAGTGATCTAATAAATGCATGGTGCATGAAACTAAGTATTAATACTTGTTACTTTATTTGCTGTTGCTATAGTGGTACACTATAGTCTGAGGATACTTCTCAAGATTTTGTGGTCTTGAGGAATTGTTTTTATTAAAGGACATTGAAATGGGGATGCTGATAGGGGACTGTATGGCAAAAGTCTGTAGCTACTAATTGGGTCTTTAGGGTAAGGCTATAGCCTGGCAAGATCTCTGTTGGTTATAGGAAAATACTTGGGGTCTGTAAGTTGATGTTGGCACGCTCTACTTGGATACTTCTAACTACTTGGTGTTGGCTAGTAGTGATATAATAGATGGAGATCTTCAATTTTTATTCTCAATGGTGAATATATTCTGCGCAATCTCTAATCAGGAGAGCACCTTATATGAAGTGGATAAGCCCTATTTCCAGTTTATAATATGACACTTCTATTTCTACCTAGTCTGTCTATCTGTTCCCCAGACTACTAGTTTCAGCCCCCCAGAGTTAGGCAGCCATGCAGTCAGGTATGGGACTTCAATAGATTACTGGACCTCATGTTATCTCATCAGTGTATTAGCGGCATCTGGTTTTTCAGTTTATGCATGTGCAAGTTTGGTTACCCTGTCAACTGGGTTTTTGCATCATGCAATATTCTTCTAAACAATCTTCTATATTTACCCTAGAAATTGAGGTGTCTTCAAGCGTGAATGTTTGGCGTTAACAACTTGCATTATTATCCTTGAGCACTCTTTCTTAATGGCTGAGGGGTGTTTTGTGCTTGTGGTCAGTAATCATAAAGCTTGTTTAATCAGGCTTAATCCAATGGGAGGATCAGTATTGGATAAGGATCAATCTTTGGAGTAACAATAATGGCACTGATTACCTTAGGCTTGGAAAGAGATAAGCTGATAATTCTTAAAGTTATCCAGCTTTATGGCAGTTGGTTGTCTTGGCCAATCAGTAAGAGTAATAATGATCAAGTCTATCATATTATTCTGGAGTCCTGACAATACTGTTTAAAAATCTTGCTTTTCTAAAAAAATCATTACTTTCTAAATATGTAATTAATATTTTTTATCAAATATACTTTTAAAAAGTATAAAGTACAAAACAAGGAGGAAATAAAGGAGGTTAATGAAGCTTTTATTCAATAGAGTTTCATGGTCATATAGTTAGATGATAAATAAATCAGTGTCTGTGCAGTTTTATGTGGCACATGGTCTTAGAAGAGTTGGATTAATTGAGGAACGCTAGGGATAAATCCTAGTGTCATATTTGAATTGAATGTTAGTGCCACCTTTAAACCAGTGATTGAGTCTTTTATCAGGGAAACAACTTCCCAAAAGGAAAAAGTTAAAGATACTGCAACATCTCATCTTGGGTTCTTGGGAGATGGAGCTTTAAGATTTTTTGGGGATATCCAGTGATTGTTGTTGTGTTTGACTCCAGGAGACAACATCCTGGAGGACACAGAGTGAAATCTTTATAACAAAAGATTTGAGGTTCAGAGCTAGCCTTGGGTTATCCTTCAGGGCAAAATTAAGGGCACATACCTTAATTTCTTGGAATACAAGATGGGGAAACTCTTTTGGCAAAAAGGAAAGAAAAAAGCTTGAAGAATATTAAAGCTAACACAAAGGCGGATAAACTTGTCTTTATTATGGGAAATGATTCTACTTAAATAGTAGACAAGGGTTGATGATCACTCATTAGGTAGACAGAGTGGCAGAGGGAGTCACATTGGGGCAAAGTCATACCAGGATCAGTTGCAGGCTGGTATGGTATTCTGGAATTGGTGTACATTGGAACAGACCCATTTATAGAAGGCAACATATTCTCAAACTCAAAGGCAAAACCAACTAAATCTTTGCACATATCACTATGCAAAGGCCATATTGAAATAGCATTAATGACAAAATTTCTTATATCCAGTTAACGTGGTATATATAAGCTAATGAAGAAGCTTAATCTGACTCCTGACCCCAATTACACTCAATCATATGGTACTGCTGGAATGGCTCAAACTTGAGCCATTGGTGCCTACTCAGCCCTGCCCATGAGGATTGTAAAACTTATCATTACATTGCCCGCTGTTGCCCTAGAGAACAAAAGCTATGATCTTCTTGTTGGTATCAATTCCTCCATGAATACAATGGGATTGTAAAACTTTGAGATGGATACCTATTGCTCTTAGGATATAAGGTCCCTTTAATTTTTGAAGAGCCTTACTTGCTCCCAGGCAAACGTCTTAAGACTTGTGTGCTCAAGTACCCCACGGGTATCTTCTTGCTCAAGTACATAACTCACTTCTTCAATATGTGTTCTCCTCCTCCTTCTTGTCCTGTATAGGGAGGTGTGCCTCTCCTTGCCCCTGCAGCTTTCACCATCCCTCCAGGCTCTCAAGTGATTATAGACTCTCAGATATCTTAAAAACTACCCAAAAAGTCATTCCTGGAACTCTACTCTCCTTAGTCTCTGAGCTTCAAAAAGCCCCAATTATGTCCAGGGATCTTAGATCGGACCCACAAGGAGCCTTTAAAACTTTTGCTAGCTAACCTGATCTCCCTATCTATGCAGGTGTCTAGGTTTAGGTTGTAGGGCATGTTTGTATATTGGGAGAAGAACAATTGACGTCCCTCTATCCTTCTGGAATCTTCAGCAATTTTAATTTACCTAAAGAAGACCCTCAAGTTCTCTCTCTGTTTACCGCTTCCAACTTCTCACAACTGTCACCCATCCAACAAAAGATTTATTGGAACTGCTCAATCAGTTTAACAATATCTTTGGCTCTGGACCTACAGACTATGGCCTAGCCAAAGAAGTCATCCATCAGATCAATACTGGTGATGTTCTGCCTTTCTGTACCAAACCATTCCACTGTAGTAGGGTAGAAGATGCCCAGGTTTCTAATGAGCTTAAAAAACTCTTATATGCTAGACTCATGGCTTCCTCTCAAAGCCCTTGGGGCTCCCCCTTATTGATCCTCAAGAAAAAAGACAGAGTCTACTGCATTGTGATGGACTACCACTTCCTAAACTTGCTCACAAAGAAAGACTTGTACCCCTTACCTAGAATTAATGATGCTCTCAGACAAATGGTTGATTCTAAGTTTTTCTCTGTTATGAATTTAGATTCTGGATACTTTTAGGTCTACTTGTCACCAGAAGACCAGGAAAAAGCTGCCCTTATCATCTCAGAGGAGCTCTATGAACCTACTCAAATGCCCCAGGGACAATGCAATGCCCCTGCCACCTTTCAACAGGCTATTGACTCCATCTTACAAGACATAAATCTCTCTTGTGTCCTTGTATACCTTGATGATATCACTGTGTTTGGCGCTAATTTTACCAATCACTTGGAACACCTCAAGACTGTCTTCATCAAGATTTGTGAAGCTGGCTTGAAACTCAAACCCTCCAAGTGCTCCTTCTTCAAGGAATGTCTTGAGTTCTTAGGTCATGAGGTCACCCAGACTGGAATACTCCCCATTGAATAATAAGGTGGAAGCCATTGAAAAGATGCTGCCTCCCACAAATCTACAGGAAAACCAAGTATTTCTTGGTATTATGGGCTATTATTGACAGTTCATACCTGACTTTGCTAAATTGAGCAAACATCTTGTCCAGCTCCTTTGCACTGTACTCTTTGAATGGACTGACAGCATGCAGCAATCCTTTGAAGTGCTGAAAGCCAAGCTCAAAGAGGCTCACATCCTAGTCTACCCTGATTATGCTAAGCAGAGAACATCTTATACACCAATGCCAGTGGAGTAGCTGTGGTTGCCATCTTAGCCCATCTTGATAATGAAGGCGTGGATTGACCTGTGGACTATTCTTCACAAGTCATCAACAATCACAAGAAGAACTATAGCGTCACAGAGAAGGAATGCCTAGCAGTTTTACATGCAGTGAAACAGTTCTGGCACTACATCAATGGGACTCACTTTACTGTAGTCACAGACCATTCATCCCTAAAGTGGCTACAGCAATTAAAAAGCCTAAAGGTCAGCTAGCATGTTGGGCTCTGCGCTTGCAAAGAAATAATTTTACTGTGGTACATTGTCCTGGTGTGCAACATCAGAACAATGATGGTTTGTCTAGGATGTCCATACTAGCTATTCATCCTGCAGACGCTGATTGCCTTTACAAGTTAAGGGTATCCTGACTCCTGGACCACTGAGCCAGAAGACATCCAATTGGCTATACAGACCCTATCAAAGGACACTGTAATTTGAGATAGACAACTCTTCAAGAAAGTCAACAACACCTATATTCTAACATTTGTCCTAGTATGAGAATATCCATTATCCTCCAAGCTCACATTGATACTGGACATGGGATATAGCAAAAACTCATGACTGGTTGTGCATGAGCTTCTATTGGGAAAACATGCGCCTTCTAATCCCTGATGTCCTTGTCTCCTATCATTTAGCCAGCTCCAACAACCTTGAACTTCCCAACATCAATTCAAGCTCATCCCTCCTAAGTATGCCTTCCAAACTGTGAATATTGATGCTGTTGGACCTCTTCCTTGTTTTAGGTCTGGGTGTTGGTTTATCTTGGTAGCTGTAGACCATTTGGCAAATTGGTTGAAGCCAGAGCCACAAAAATATAACTGCCAAGATCACTGCTAATTTCTTGTTGCAAGATATCTTCTACTGTCATGGCTGTCCTCAAGTCTTGCTTTCTGACAATGGTACCAACTTTAATGCTTGCCTCATCACTTATTTTGTCAAAGCTATGGGGACTCACTAATTTTTCTCCCCGCCTTATAACCACTCAACCAATGGAACTGTTGAACAAGCAAACTCCACCCTGGTGTCTACAATGAGGAAACTCAAGCTCTCTGGTGCTGCCAATTGGGATATGTTCCTCCATGCTGCCCTCTTTGCTTATCAACTCAGTAGACATTGAGTGACTGGTCAATCCCCTTTTGCCATACTATATGGACGTGAGGCTACTACCTCCTCAATCTTGGGACCCCCTTGATCAAATTTGATGTGTCTGTAAATCCTGAGGCCCATGTTAAAGACTTAACCAATTGTATCATTGACATCAAAGCATCAGCTTATTCCACTGCTTGCAAGGTCAAGACTCTAGAGCTCTCCCTGTCTAATGCTGCTAGATCCCCCCTCCCTGAGTATCAAATAGATGACCTAGTTCTCTACTACCAGAATTGTACAGGTGGTAGAGCTCATAAGCTGGATTCCCTCTGGGTTGGGCTCTGTGAGGTCACCTTTAAAAAGGGTGTCAAGTATACTGTGAAACTACTGTCTTCTGGATGTCCTTTTGCCCGTGTTCACTCCAAGTTTCTCCGCAAATATCAACTCCCTGTGTCCAATCTTGAGGGGGGAGATGTTGTAAATTGCGCAATTAATGCTATTTTGATATGGCCTTTGAATGCTGATAGCTTCAAAGATTTGGCTGGGTTTGCTTTCAAGTTTGGAAATTCCTTGCCTTCTGCAAATGGGTCTGGTTTAATATCCACCTATTCCAGATTTCTTTACCTGTCTGTGATTGATCCTGGTATGACCTCATCCCAATGTGACCCCCTCAGCCACTCTGTCTTCCTAATGAGTGATCACTGTTCCTTGTCTACTATTTAAGTAGAATCATTTCTCCTAATAAAGACAAGTTTATCCACATTTGTGTTAGCTTTTATAATCTTCAAGCTTTTCCTGTCCTTTCTGCCAAAAGGACTTTTACATCTTGTTTTCCAGGAAATTAAGGTATGTGCCCTTAATTTTGCCCTGAAGGCTAACCCAAAACTAGTTTCAAACCTCAAATATTTTGTTATAAAGATTTCCCGCTGTGTCCTTCTGGATGACGTCCCCAGGAGCCTAATACAACACTTTACAACAATGGGCCCAGCTCAAAGGACTGTATCATCTGCTACACAACTCAGCAGAACCTGATAGAGTTAAAAAAGCATCACCCTGGCTTGTTGACAGTACCTTTGCCACTTGCTCCCAGATGTTCTACCAGCTCTGGATGATACATGCCCAGATAGACATCTGGGTGATTCCACTTGCCTTCCTCCTATTTTCTAGGGCCACTGAGGCCATATACACCCAGGATTTCACCATCCTCTGCCGCAAGATTCCCCTCCTTCTACTTGACAACAACAATGTCAAGAGGACACCCCTCATACACCCGCGTCAACCCTCCTGACATTGACAAGGACCAAATCACCCTGGACTTAAAGGAAAAGGCAAGGCTGAGAACTCTGGGGCTTCACAGATGCATTATGGACTTTGAGCCTGCTCAGTTCAATGTATTTAAGCAGCTGTTTAGTGAGGAGGTGCAGGGGCGCCACTTCCACCTCTGCCAAACAATTGCTTGCAATGTGCAGTCCCACAACAAGCTTAGTAGGTTGAGCAGGAGAGATACTTTGGACACCTGTAAATTTTGTGCTTACACATTTTAGTGCCTTGGCTTTTTTAAGGCCAGAGCACACTAATCAGGAGTTCTCTCAAATTATTCCTACGTAGCCAAGCATCCAGAGCTCAAGCCTTTCCTTGAGTACTTTGAGCCCCAGTGGATTAGGAAGGTTGTCAGGCAGAGGCAAGGTAAGGCCTGTGCCAAGGCCAGTTAGAATATTTACTGGGCAGCTGTCAATGGGAAGCCAAAGACCACTTTGGTTCTAGAGGCTTATCACAAGCATCTGAAGGACAACTTTGGACTCCACCCAAAACTCAACAAGTAATTTTATTTTTCTCCAGCACAAGCAGGAGAAGACAATATCCAAGCTGTGTGACTTGGCCAACCTCTTCCCCCTACCAAGCCCACCACCAAGTTGCCCTTTTCCACCAAGGCCATCTAAAATGCGGCCAAGAACAAGTATAAGGCCTCTGAGATCAAGCAGCAGCTTGAGCTCATTTTAAATGCCCTCCTGAAAGGGGCCAAATTAAAAAGGGCAAAAAGGGGAGGAGTAAACTTGCTTGCTTATATGGTTCTTACTTTTAACTTTTAACTTTTAACTTTTTAGCTTTAATTCTTACTTTTTAGTTTATATTTATATATTTTTTAATTAATTAGATAGTACCAATTATTTTATGTATACATGGTAAGTTTGAGATGGATAGTTATAGTCAAAATTGAGTGAAATATCTTATGTTTTATTAGGAAATTAACAAAAATTAAGATATTCAAAGTTGTGCTTATAGGAACTATATCAAATAATTATTAATATTTCTTTATATTTTGCATAACTTATATGATTGTGTTTGTTATTATTTAATTATATTGGAATCTTAATTTTTATGGTTATAAAAATTATTTTATAGTGAAGAGTGCAAGTTGCATAGTAAAGTGAGAAATAATTACTTATTTCTCCATATTCTTATTAATTAAAGTAAAGTTTTTATTGCATTTTTGAGCTTTCTGGGGTTACTTCAGTATACCATTGGTGTATAGCTTAATTTTATATTAAGATTTTTCAGTACATCAATATCTATTAATTAAAGAAGTGTCAATTTACAGTTGTTGATCAGGGAAAAGGCTGTATTATCACTTTACTATAGTGTGAGTACCAGGAAGTCAAACTTACCATAGTTGCCAGCCTATACCAATCTTTTAAGAGTCTTGTGAATTCATTTTCAATAAATTCCCTCCTTTTATCTGTCATCTCAAGGTGTCTAGTCAATCTTTCCTATTCCTCATGAGAAGTATTACTAGTAGCAAACCTTTGATAGCTTTGGCAATAGGTGTCTCCTCCCCTTGGCTAGTGTAAAAAATGTTGGGTTATTCACTCATAGTGACTAATACATCACTAAGAAATATATTTAGGGGTTGAAATAGGCTTTTATTCACTCTCAGAAGGAAGATCCCCATAGAAACCTTCTGGCATATGGCCAGGGGGTATGAGAAACAATAGGGGTTTGCCAATACTTGGAGTCCTTTAATAATCTCTTGGACTCCTTGTGTTTGGTCTTTGGCTCCTGCACCTTGATCTTGGACTCCTGCTCCTTAGTCTTAGCATCATGCTCCTTTATCTTGGGCTCCTGCTACTTTTCTCTTGTCATTAGCTCTCTTCTCTGTCTTTGTGGCCTTTGTGGTCAACTGTTTCCAATCCTTGAAATGCCTTAGCCTGCTCTCTTTTTATAGCTTCTTGTTTCAGTCCTTTCTCCTTTTCAGAACTCTAGGTTTTCCAGGATTAAACTATCCTGTTTTCCTTGCTCTATAAGATATCAAACTTTGTTGCTTATTTTAGACAATTTAAAACAAGCTTTTTCCTGAACATTCCCTTTTTTTTAGGCTTAAGCCCTTCTGTTCAACTCCTGATAACATTGGTTAAATAGGCTTTGTCCTACAGCCAATCACACATCTGAATTGAGAGGTTTTGCCAAAGCACTTCTCTAGATGACTTACTCTTAACACTGGTTTAAACCTGGCACTGTCTTGCTCTGTATAAACACTGGCTCTGCGTTTTGAATGGTTTTGCTGTAATTCCTGTAGTGTTTCTCTGGACAAACTTGATTACTTATGACTATTTTTTACTTAAGGGATTTTCACACTTTAATTTCTTCAACATTTCTCTTAGTTCCCTGAGTTTTTCTCCCCTTGGAGAAGTTCAAAACTGCTTGCTTCTTGCTCTTCTCTAGGGGTTTGGAAAAACCTTTGCCTTTGTCCTCAGAGTTTTCCTGCACTGTTTCTGCCTGCTCTTGCTTCTTATTAATCAAATAACCTCTAATAAAAACTACAGTCTATTTCCTTTCAACTGTTTTTTCTTCTTTGTTTATATTTTAATTCCTTTTCTTAATTCCTTCTATATTTTTTAATTCTTTTTCTTAATTCTTCCCATAATTATTTCCTTCTTTTTACTTTTTTTACTTATTTTTCTTTTCTATCTCTAACTGTCCAAGTCTTGTCTACTCAACTCCTAGTTTGCATTTGACAACCTTTAATCATTCCTTCTACTCCTTTTCCTGCTTCTTCCTGTCTTTTCCAGTCATCTTATATTCCTTCTTCAAGTCCTTCTCTGTTATCTTCCAGCCCTTATGCAAGTCCTTCTCTATCATCTTCCAGCCCTTATGCAAGTCTTTCTCTGAAATCTTCCAGTCCTTCTACAAGTCCTTTCCTAACATCTTTCAGTCCTGATGCAAGTTCTTCTCTATGACCCATTGAGGTTTTGTTCTTCTCTATGAACCATTGAGGCTCTTTCCTTCTCTATTAACCATCAAGGTTCTATCCTTCTCTATGAACCATTGAGTTTCTGACCTTCTCTATAGTCTACATACCAATAAATCAGACTCAGGCAATGAGTCTAAAAGTGAGTCAGTGTCTTATTAGACCGCCATCAGTGACCACCACTTTAGGCCATCAACCACAGACAATTCTCATGTCTGTGCAGTTGTTTTTACTCACTTAAGTGGTTAGTTTGAGCTTTTGGTTTCAAAGTAACCAGCTTTATCTCCCAGAAACCTATTAATTATCAAGTTCTGCAGCTGCTTCCCCAATTCAACTATCTTTATAACGTTCCTGGTAATATTCATGCCTCTCTGGTGGCTTCAAGAACTCCTCAAAGCTACCAAGAAGACATATACAGAGAAACATTACCCCTAAACTAGGCAAGATTTTCCACCTGTAGACTTTCACAGTAGGTTCCATAATGCCAGGAATCATTTGCCCAAGATTTAAAGCTCAAAAGACAGGAAAGCTGTTAACTAGATTACTGATTTGAAAGATTAAAGTCAAAAAGTTGATCAAAAATGGGTTACTGCTGCTCCAGTTTGCCATTTGGACCTGATTCCCCCTTGAAAGCTGACGCTGATAAATTGACATAATCTGTGAGTCACTTGATATAATCTTATTTATAAGAACAGCCGTCAAAAATTGATCAAACAAGGGTTCCTTTCAAATTAGACTAGGTACTCACTTGACAGTGCAGAAGAAATAGGATACAATGATTCAGGTGGTATTGCTTAGTCATTTTTGATATATATAGGAAATTTCTCACTGTTCAACTCTTAAGAGTTGAGTCCTCCCTGAAATTTTTACTCAAATAAAATCAAATAATCTCCTGGTCTAACTTTATTTTATCATGCATCCTGTAATTGGCCTGCTGCGCCATATTCCTTATAATTTCATTTGAAGTTGAATTATCACCAGAAGATGGGATCCTGCTGTTGGCACTTTGTTGTTGTCTCCTCCCAATTTTAATCCAATGCCATACAATCTTGGAGTTTTTCTACTGTATCTAATTAGAGACAATTGTTCCTTCTCAATGTCCCAAATTCTATGCAGAAGACACCCTGATTCTCCCCCAGGCAATTTATCTAGGAATTTTTGGTTAGGGTTAATCATTTTGCTTGATTCTAGTGTATCTTTTGGATATTTTACCAAAAAGTATTTGAAGCTTTGTTGGTGGTTAATCAATAACTCCATGTGGATTTGGGTGGTAATCTCCCACCACATGGAGACTGTTTCTTACTATCCAACTATTTCTGTCACACAGACCTCCTACAAGTGGCCAAAGGATCTCAGAGCTATTAGGGTATTCTACCCTAGCAGCCATAGGTTACCTACTAGACTGGGGTGTCATCCTTTCCTACCAGATATTTACCTGTCCTATGCCACTATCTTTCTCTAAATTCAAGCATTGAGTCTTTATTTGAGCCAAATCAGCCTTCCCCTGAAAACTGCCTCCTTGTGGATTGTCACATACCCCAACTATGATAAGGAGCTAGATGCAATTTTCCATTGTGTCAAGAAATGGTGTTGCTATCTGAAATATGTCACCTTTCCTCATTGTGTCCTCACGAACCATAAGTCTCTTCATAATTTAATACACAGTCACATTTGATAAAACGTAAAGCAGGATAGATTGAATGTTTGTCCCTTTATCACCTCTGTATATATTACAAGCCTTTAAAGGAGTTAGTCACTGCTGACGCTCTCTTCATGCTGTATATAGTCTCTCTCACTTGGGATAACAGTCTAGACCTAGACTAGCCCATACTATATCTTTGTCCTGAGGCCACCCAGTATGAAGGCCTTAACTCAGCAATCATCTCAAAACTTAAGTACAGCAAAATCCAGTTTACAACATACCCTGGTAGCTCCTGAAGTTAAGAGAAGACAGGCGGAAAGATGCTGTACATTCTAACCACCCAACAAGGAGACACCATCTTGGATTACCACTGTAATTTAGTTCATATCAGAGGATAAAACCTCTAAAAGATTATAAAAAAAATAGTTTGGAGGCCCTGAATGTGCCAGGACATTATGGACCTCCTTGAAAACTGTATGCTATGCAAAAAGAACACAACCAAGCCTGCTCTACCCAAGTTGGTACTACCTATCAGCACCATAGAACCCTTTGAACAGTGGGCCCTTGACATTGTAAGGCCCTCACCTGAAGACAATTTGAGAAAAAAATCCATTGCCATAGTAATTGGTTACTTCACACACTATCTTGTGGCATGGGCAACCACCAATCACACTGCCACCACCATCACCAGATTCATTGATAAGGAGATTGTGGCGCGTTTTGGGCACCCCAAACGGCTCATTGCTGATGGTGGGTCCAAACCCATGGGTAATTTAATGAAGATGGACTGTGTTCAAACTGCCCTTGGATGCGTTTTCACTACTTCATACTAACCCTAAGCCAACAGGAGCATAAAGCACCTAAATGGTTCCCTGTTCAACTCATTGCCAAATTATCCAAGGAGCAGTCAAACACTTCCTGGGCCAAACACCCCCTCACTGCCTCCTCATTCTGCAAGACAGGATCAACTGTGGCACAGGATTCAGTCCTACTGTGATGGCCTTTGGCACTCAATAGGCATGAAAGTAATTGATGAGGGCAAGTTGAAAGCAATAACACAAAAAACACCTTCTGTGGTCAGTCCCTCATTATCCTAGTGGCAGGCCAAAGCCCACAATCTTGAACTTACACAGAATAAGAGAGTGAAAATTAACCTCAAAGCAAGATAAGATGTAGGTGATCCTGACTACACATCAATCCTAACTCTGCAAAGCTTAAACCTATTAATCTTGGGCCCTTCCAGGTGGATGCTGTTTACAGCAATCACACCTATTAAATTGAGGATGTCCAAGGAAACAACAAAAGACTAGATCACGATTTCTGCACTACTGCAACACCATATTCACCCAAAAGAGCTGTGACAGATCCACGTCCAACCAGTCAAACTTGCCGTTATCTTGCCCTTGACTCTTATTAATGTTATCTTCTTGTGACAAAGCTTCAAGAAGCTATGCCTCAGGGAGGCAATTCTGTGAGACAACACTTTATTGTCATCTTGCCAACAAGCCATAATTTTGACACTATTTTCCTCCCTATTTCTTAACGCATTGACTTCATAATTAGCTTTGTCCTTCACCTGTTTTAAAATTTCATTGAACCCTAACAGAAAGGTCCAGGAGTCCCATGCATAAACTCCATTTCCTTGTGCAGGGGTTCCCTCTTTGACAAAATAGTTGTAATATAGTTCTTCAAAAGCTACTTTCACTTCTACCAAAGATTCCTCATGTGCTATCTTACAGACCTCCAAACTTGCCTTTCTTCCTTGAGTGAACTGGTAGGAACTTCCTTCCTAGCAGCAGTGGTTTCTAATAAAGCACCCCAAATTTAGCTCTTTCAATTGATAGTAAAGAAGACATGATAATTAAAAAGTATTTTGAGGGGAAAGCATCAAGATTGACAATATATCTTTATTAAAACTTAGCTATTTTTGCTTATATACCATTTGGGGCATATTTGGCTGAAAACCCCTCTGATTTCTAATTCAACCTATGATTCATATCACATGGTCTATGACATTTGATTCATCTAAATCTAGATCTTTACCTAAAATATCCCATGTAATTCTCAGCCTATGAAAATTAAACTACAATGAGAAGGAGTCACCTGACGCCATTCATCTCAATGTATTAATTTGGCATGGAGCTTCCTCAGCTCCTGGTGCCAAAACCCTGTAAAATATACACAGACCAAAACTCAGCTATCAATGTTCCAACTGGGAATCAGCTGATAAAACTTGAATCCCTAGACATTATTGCCTTTATTTAGTTATCTTTTCATTTAATGGTTTTTTGCTTTAAAACCCATTAAAACAATTTTAAACTCAAATAGGTACCACTGTGGCACCCAGCAATTTTCCCAGGCGGCACTGCAGTGCCCCAGCGTCTGAAAAAATTCACTGGGCGGCGCCTCAGCGCTTCTCAAATCCATTAGGTGGTGCTTCTAACCTAATGAATTTGCCAAAACGGCAATTTTAACCCAAAATTTGGGGGTTTACTTTTGATCAGCCTTAACCAAACTTCTTGACACAGCCAAGGCAATTTAACCAATATAATTAAATCTCATTGGCTATATTCCCATGTATTTATTAATTAATCTTCCCAGTTAATTAAATCGTCTTTTAGTTGCCTAGTCTCCAAGATTGATTTGTCCAATCTTGCCTTCTGTTCTTTTATTGAATATAGATAATAAGTTTTCAGGAATCTTTATCTGAAGAATTACAGCCAAGCCTATCTACATAAAACAAACAACAGAAACAGAGCATTTTTATATTTTGGAGTAATTTTTTGGCTAAATACTTAACAATGACTGCCGTACGGTCACAAGAGATTTTTAAGCAACTTCCCAGACCAGCCAAAAGAGCTTATCTGTCAAGATAACACATCCCAGTGGGGGTTCTGTTGGCCTTGGCTACCAATTTGCTCTGTTGGGAGTAGGGAAGAACACACAGTAGGAGGGGTGCTAACTTGATGAGATAAGATGCTGATCAGCCTAACAAGGCCTAGTGGAGGGTACCATGGTATCAACTAACCAAACCAAGGTAATGTAGGCTATGCCTGCATATTTACTGGCTGTGGGAGGAGACAGATCTGCAATGGGATAGGGGGTTAGGTTTGGATGTTGGGGCTGCTCCATATCTGTCTGATAGGAAGGCAAATAATTGTACTTCTCATAGAAAATGCCAGCTGTATGCTTGTACCAGGCACTTTTGTGAAAGACTATTTGTGAAGTTCTTTGTTGGGACAGGCAGTCAAAGCAGAGGATTTTCTTCAAGGTAAACTCCTCTTATTCTGGATTAAGTGGGTAGTCATAGAAATGCAGTGAGTTAAAGGGTTTTCTGGGTGGACAATAAAATGCAGGCCAGGTTTTGGGGACTTCCTCAGAAATTCAGGCCGTCAGGCCAAGATTTTCTGTTGGAACAATAGTAAAGTGGAAGATAACCAAGACTAAATAAGGAATAAAATGGTAGTTTGAGGTCTTATAATCTTATTTTTTTAGGATGGTAATACCATTTTAACAAGACTTTCCAGAGTTTAAATATCATTTAAAAGGCTAAGTTTGGATTAGCCCATCTCCTGATAGCTAACTTGCTCAGTTTCTTCTGGCCCAAAAGTTCTAGGCCCATTCTGAACCTTCTGACCCGTCATTTCTTCTGTTGGAATGACCTGCATTTGACAGTCCAAAGATAACATCTTCATGGCTTCATCATTGCTACTGGTGTTCCTGTCATCCTTGATCAAGAGACCTTCAGAAACTATAAGCCAGGTTAGCCTTTGCCCCATGAACTGTGCATCTTCTGGAGTAACTTTGGGGTCACTACATAACCAGGGATCATGTGGCCCGGTGGCCTGGGCTTCTAGCCAATTATCAGAATTCCCTTTGGGTTTTGGTCCATTGTGCTGAGCAGCAAACCCCTTTTCAGACGGCCTGTCAACTATGATAGGAGTGACACCATATTGATTTAGCGCTTCCAGTAATCCATTGTGTTCCTTCAAATTTGTGGCCAGGCAGACCTGCAAATTCCCCTGATTAATTAGGTTTGAACCAATGCCTGTTTCAGCTCCTCTACCAGCTAACCTTGAAAAACACAGGCAGGCGGCTTAAGGGCCCACAGGATCCCCACAACCCTCAGAATCAGTATCTGAGTTTGATTCTCCTAGTTGGAGTTTTCCACTTATTTTGGGATAACTGTCATTCATAATGTGAAATCCCTGGCTTTTTGACTTGAAAATTCAGCCATCAATCTTATTGATTGAAATCTGGAAAAATACTTAAAATAAATTGATTTTTGGCTTGGATGCTGATGCACTGGCAATATTTGGTGGTACTAAGGCTGAACTTCTTCAAGAATTAAGAACAATCTTTACTGACCCAAAATCAATGGACTAATCTGCCTTTAATCCAATCCAAATCAATTATCCACCTTTGATCAATCCAGCAGTGCGGCAGCACCACCCTAAAATATTCAAGTGCTCCATAGGAGCTGAAAACTTGGCTGATAATGCATTTTCAGGTGCTCACCCCAATTATCATAACCACAATAGTGATTAGTCTATGGATTAACCCAGTTCTGCCTACATTGGCTGAGGTTAAATCCCAAAAACTCCTTTATAAATTTTTCATATGTTATTTTATTATACTCTGCAATGGAGTTGATCCCACCCATTAGACATGGGATGGATGGACTGGTTTTCAGGAAGAAAGCCATGATAGCAGCTTGGCATTACAGCTGGCATCATGCTTGCCTTAGGATAAGGTCAGGAGCAGAAAAGATGCAATAACAATAACTCTGCAATGGAGCATTGGGCAAGATGCCTTTTGGGATATCACTATTCAGTAAAGCCCCAATACTTAGGCCAGTCCGGCCCTAGTATTCTTGTGTCAACTACCCATGAGATAAAAATCCTATAAAAGGATATTTTTTTAACAATAATAAAGATTCAACTCTTGATCTCTTCAATTATACTCTTCCTTAAGGCTTATCTGCATTTATAGATAGTAAGACTGTGTTTTGGTCTGCTTAGATAATAAAAAGGTATTTTGAAGTTAGTAACTTTGTATTGACGTCCTCATTCTTCAAACAAGGAACTGATACTTTCTTCCCTAAAAGCAAATTGACCAAATCTCTTCTTACCAAAGTTGAGACATGATATGATCTTAGTATCAGAAAACAAGAAGGGGGCAAGGGGGTGTTGCAACCAAAATTAATCCCCTTTCTGCTAATGTATCTCACAATACACAGGTGGTTCTTGAAGAGACATCCCATAATGTAGCTAACAGTTTAGATGACTCTTTGGGCAATGTTGAATAACTAAATTATCTCCAAATTAGGAGTGATTCCAATTCAATGTGCTCATTCTTTGCTTAAGATATTCATAGTCATAACCTTATATTGAACCTACCACTGTGCTAGCCCCTAATGAATTTGTGGATTTTCAATACAGTATATTAATTCTTTTATTCTCAAATAAAATACTATATTATCCCTATTATCGTCCTTTCTATTGGACTGTTGTCTTTCTCAATCTAAATACTGAACTATAATTGATTCAGTTGCTAAAGTGGTAGCAACAGTAAGTTTTGATCAGCTTATTTCTGATAGGAACTTTAGAAAACTCAGATTATTAAATTATGAATAGGTTATTAAAGCAGAGAAAGCAAGAAATATTTCAAGCTAATATAAGAATATCCAGGTAATGAATCAAGATGAATCAGGACAAAGATAAATCATATTCTTGTGGTATCAAGAACAAATCCTCCCTGCAAAAAAGATGGATCAGAATTGGTTGATAAGATTATTGATAGTAGTTTTAGGAAGATCCAGGTAGGATTCCAAAATAGGAAAGGGTTTCAGCCAAGTATATCCCAAACAGTATATAAATGGAAATTGATATAGCAGATAAAATAACCTTGTTGGCAAATTTCACTTCCCCCTCATCTCTTCTACAGTTTTTCTTATTTAGTATTCTTTTACTTTTCAGAAGACTAATTTTAGTATTTCTTGGGTGGATAATATTGCACTACAAAAAAATCTTGAGGTTTTTATTGAGAGATCTTGGCAGAATATGGAACTTGCAAAAATATTTTCTAGTGTCAAGTACAGTAGTTTTAAAAGCTATGGGAACAACCAAAAATACTTCAGATTTTAACAAAATGATTTCATATTTAAGCAAATTCCAAATATCAGGTTAAAATATACACTCTGCTAACAGATATTTTTGGCGTTAATGGACAAAATAGGTCAACACAGCAACAAATTGCACACACGGCAAATAAAACTAATCAAAATAAATACCAAAATAAATGGATTCAAAAATGAAATGATGTGAGCTGATATTCAGTGTACGCATGTTTACTATGTAAATTGGTGGCAGAATACATCCATGTGTGGTGAGTCAAAACTCAAACCCAAAACAAAACACAATAGAAACTCATATGTAAACAAAATTACTCAAATGTTTGGTGCAACAAATTGTAATCAAGAATGATACCAAGGTATCTAAAATAAGACACACAATCAAAGACATAAATTTTAAAAATATTTTATTGGGTGCTTAGTTTGGCGTAAAATCTGGGGAAATGGATGGAAATTATTTTGGGTATTCTAAAATGGGTGTGGTGTCAAGGAGCTGGATATACAGGTATTCTGACCACTGCCAACACACTTAAGATCCATTCATTGCCTGGTTTGGTGCCAATCCAATATATTGTTCTAAATACCAAGAAAGGCAAAAAACCAGTATCATATGACTCATCCAAGTATCCAGTGACTTATTCCATCCTGCACATGACCAACCCCTAGGTTCAATCCAACTAAATCCCCTCCACAGTCAAGTCTATATAAGTCAAAAGTATTATCCAATAAAATATACTTCTTTTTTCTTAATTACATATTTGAAGCTTTCCCTAAAGTTGCTCCTCATCACTGGTAGCAGCTACAGTTTTCAACCACATTCATGAAAAAAGAATAACTGAACATAACCTGCCAACATTTGCTCAAACACTCAACTAGGCTAAATCTCAGGATACCTGGAAGACGTACTTCTGCGCCCACAATATTGACAAAGATATACCTAGTGAATGCACTGTATTTGAAGGATTGGTCATACCCAAAGCATGTGCCAATATAACTCAATAAAGTTTCTCTCTCCAACCACAAATAAAAACACAACTGCCTATCAGAGGCAAAGTTACCAACACCAAGTAAATTGGTATCAACAAGCTCTTTGGTAAAAACAAAGAAAAAACCATCAACTTGCTAGACCACTCAGCCACTAAACTCCGTACCAGCTGCATTCCCCACAAAAAATGGGTCCAGGAATCCAGCAAGCGCCTGTACAAGGCTGCAGCTAACTGATTTGCCACTTGGGTTGGCTCACAAACTGAAAAACATCCCAATAACTGGGAAAAGTTCAAAGTAGACATCATCCACATATTGTGTCACCAATTTCCTCCAAGGCATTGCAATACAGCTCAGCAATCTTCCTCAGAAGACCACTATCACAGCTTACACCAATGAATTTGAAGAGATACACTGCAAGATTCAAAACTCAGCAAAAGCTGACAATGTGCACATTAGAGCATCTTTCATCAACAGAATGAAACACTCAGGTGCTGCCCTCATCTGCCCAGAGGCCAACACCTCCATGCCCATGCTCATTGCAGAAGCCAAGTGTGCAGAAAAATGCGCAAACATGGAATATGATGCATGCAACAGCAACTGCTCCTCAAACGGCAATGGCAGAGACAATTCTAATGGAAACAAGCGCCAAAACACCAACCATAGCAGCAACAACTCTAATTGTAACAATGGCAATTGTAGCCAGTGTTGCAACTGAACCAATTAGAGTTCAGTATTTGATTGGGGAAGACAACAGTTCAATAGAAAGGACACGAAAGAATAAAGTAATACTTTGTTAATTGTAGAATACTGTGATTCATATACTGTATGAGAAAGGCACAGGGCAACAAGGGGGTGGCATAGTGGCATTTAGGGTTTAAAGCCAAGGAATAACTTGTGAAGGGGTCAGCAGGTCAAATCAGTAGCGCTCTTAATTAGGAGAAGTGTCTGCGATTTTATATTGCCACCATTTTGGTCCATGTTGTTAGTTACATTAAGGGGCAACTCATCAAGAGCCCCCTGTGTATTGTAAGATACATTGGCAGGCAAATCTGGAAACTCAGTTGCAGCACCAGAGCGCAAACCGCTCCTGTCCCAAGAAAGAGGACACCGCCAAAGTGAACAATGCTGAAACAGCAACCCACTATAAACCTGACATCACTTCTCTGACCTCAAAGGTCTCAAACAGAGGAACAGGGAAAAGAGGAGGTGAAACAGGCTTAAGTGCCCTGTCTTCCCCCAACTTGACAAGAAATTGTACCAGGACACAAACTTTGCTGCTTACATCCCACATTCTGGCAATCCTCCATTTTTATGAACTTAAAAATTAAAGATTGCTCACAACTTCTTGTCTACCCATGCACTTATAAGTTTTATACACATAAAATATTATTTGAATCTGGTGCACAGCACACCATGGTTAACAAACTATTTTTAACCAGATACAAGATACCAGTTGTCAAAACCAACTTCAAATATGCCAGAATGGCAGACAAATTAAATGTTCTACTTGAAGGCAAAACAACTCCCTTCAGAATTGACCTCCAAGACATACAAACGTCCATCAAAGGACTTTTCATGAGCAATATAAACTACGGTATTTTAGCAGGCATGGACTGGTTCATCTGAGTGAACCCCAGCGTATGTGGGAAAACAAAGCCATGACCATCAAACACAACAAAGTCAATTTCAACATTATCAAAGAATCTAAAAATCTTGTCCTAAGAGATACAGTATTTTTACAAGTCATAAATCAGAACAACTTGGAACATCTAACCAAAGAAAATACCCTCCACATAATGAAGTACTCTAAATTTTGTAACATACAAACAACCGAAATCTAATGCCCAGAACTCACAGCACTCCTAAATTAATACACCATGTATTTGAGGAAGAGCTCACAGAGCTACCCCCTGAACAGGAGGTCAAACATAGCATTGTCCTATGCAAGGCCATGCCCAAGCCTGCACCCCTCTACAGACTCTCCCCCATGGAGACTCAAACCCTCAAACCCCATATTGAGGTCAACCTAGCTAAAGGATTCATTCACCTGTCTAAATCCCCATGGGGGCAGCAGTGTTTTTGTAAAGAAAAAAAGAAGGCTCACTCTGTCTAATAACTGGCTACAGAGCTCTAAATGCAAGCACAAAAAAAATGAATATCCCCTCCCACTTATAGAGGATCTGTTTGAAAGACTCTCTGGAGCCAAATTTTTACCAAAATTGACCTCATCTCAGGTTGCAACCAAGTTGAAGTAAAGGAAAAAGACATACCAAAAACTGTGTTCCATATGCAATTTAGATTTTTTGAATGTAGAGTATTGAACTTTGGGATGACCAACGCTCCCACAACATTTGTCACCATGATGAACCAAGAACTAAACAGTCTCTCAAATACGTTATGCTACCTTGACAATATCATCATATTCTTAAAAACTAAAGAGGAACACCTCACGCATGTCTGCAAGACACTCAATCAACTTGCAAAGCACAAACTATACACCAAGCCTAGTAAGTGCCAATTTATGGAAAAGGAACTACTGTTATTGGGCCACATTGTCTCTGACGGTGGCAGCAAAGCAGATCCAGACAAAATAAAAGCCAAAAATAACATGCAACACCCCATCCCCATTGAACAAGTTAGATGCTTTCTCAGTATGATAGCTTACCTAAGGAAATACATTAAGACTGAAGAAAACTAAATGCACCAATCAATGACCTAATCAAAGGTAATGCTAAGAAGAAATTCATCTGGACACCAAAATGTGACAAGAATTTCCAACTACTTAAACAAGCTCTGATTGAAGCACCAATCTTGCAATATCCTAATAACAACAGGTGCTACAAGCTCAAGTTGAATGCCAGTAATACCGCCATTAGCGCGGTCCTACACATCTGCCAGCTAGGGCAGCAAGACTTCCTGCCAGTATGTTAAAAAAGTAGAAAACTAACTAACACTGAGAAGAGGTACCCAATACATGATAAGAAATTGCTAGCAATATACCATGCATGCAATAAATGGAGATGTTATCTAGAAGGACATTTAAACATTTGAGTACTAACAAACCATAAATAATTAATCTAATCCAAATCTCAGAACACACTTACACGGCAACAAGCCAAATGGATGTCCCTGTTGGAGTAGCTCAATTTGGACATCCAATATAAAAGGGGGGAAGATCTGGTCACAGCTGATGCTCTCTCTAGGCTATGTCAGCAAAGAGATGATCATCCTGACCATCTGGACCCTGACTGGTCCAACTTATATAACACTGAGTACAAGACAAAAGGGAAAGACCCCTCCACACATCAACTATCCCCTGATACATTAGTAAGGAATGAAAAACATTTCCACATATCAAATAACAGTTTACTATATCATTAAAGATAAACATGTCCCCTACATCCTACTTGCACAAAGAGTTGACACTATAAAAAGACATCACCACCTACTACAACATACAAAGGCTAACAACCTATACCTCACTCTAAAAGAGATATTATGGTGGCCCAATCTTAAACAAGACATAGCTGACGCTTTAAAAAGTGAACTGTATGTGAGAAATACGCCAGCACCAAGGCTCTACAACCAATAGATATTCAGTACCAGACCCTGAACCATTCAAGGTTTGGGAGCTAGACGTGATGGGACTCTTCCCAGAAGCAAAAACTAAACAACACTTCCTAATTGTAGACATTTACTTTGCTACAAGCTGGCCCATCTGCTGGGCAACACAGAACCACAAAGCAGAAACAATAAATTGCTTCATCAAAAAAGCAATCATAGCCAACTACAGCACTCCAGACTACATCATAATTGATGGAGCAACCAAGTTATCAGGTCACATAGTAAATAGCAACTTAAAATCCAAAAACATTAAATATTCTACAACCTCTCTATACAGATCACAGGCCAACAGCAGAGTGGAAAGCCTAAACAGCAGCCTTGTCAGAATAGCAATAGTGGCAAAATTAACTGAAGGGATGCAAAAGTGAGAATTCCAAAGTGAGAGTCCAAAAGTGGCTAAGTCAACAATTTTAAATTTTTTGAATTAAAATAAACCAACCCATCAGTAATTAAAAAAGATTATGGCCATATAAAATATTTTAAGTCATTATTTCAACTAAAAAAGCAAAGAAAAAGTGGTTGCTTTATTATAAAAAGCCATTTCAAAAATTTAAAAAGTGTTGACTTGGCCACTTTAATATTCTCACTTTGGAATTCTCACTTTTGCATCCCTACAGTCAGTTTCACCACTGCTGCCATAAGAACCCTTGAGAAAAATAATAGATGGCAAAGCAAAAGACATATGTCATTATACGTGAAACATACATTATTAGTATTGCAGGTGCGCACCAACCATGGGCCAGGCTAATCACTGTTTGAACTAGCACACAGATACAAACCAGAGATTTTCACCTGCAATAACCAACTGTACGTGAAGATCCCCCAGGAAAACCTTCCACAGTAGAACAAGCACTGTTGTGATCTGAGGCGCGGCACAGAGTCACAACAGGAAATCCTAACCCTAGTATTAGATTTATACTAAATCTTGGTTAGAATGGCAGGGAAGGCTATGCAATTATCTTGTGGCCCTGAATGAACAATATTTACTAGGCGTGGCTAGAGAGGCGCTGAAGTACGTGGAGACACAAAGATAAAAATGTGAATAGAACTTAATTTTATTGGAAAATAGGAATTTAATATATAGTGGTTTACAATACCACAAAACAATACCAGTACAGTAGAATCACTTGCCACAGGCATGAGTGGGGCAAGTGAGTTGTGCAGGATCAGGAAACTGAACAATTGTATTTCCCAATGTGGAGCCAGTCTCATTTTGAAGGGCAAAAGCAAAAGAAAGAGATTTGTCCTCAAAATAACCCAACAATGGCAAAATCAAAACATGGATAATGGCGGCATTCACAACATTGCCTCCCTCTAGATTGGCCTTAGGGGGGTGATACTTGCAGAGGAACTTAGCATGCACTTGAGCAAAAAGTTGACCACTAGAGTGGAGCTTTATTATATACTCTAATATTTGCTTAAAGGTCACTTCTAAGGGCCCAATCCATAACAAGTCTAGCTTATGAGTTCATCCTCCTACTCTGTGTTGATAATAAAGAACATGGTCTCCAATGGCAAACTCAGCCAGGGGGATCTCCCAGCATTGCCAGGGGAGCGCTCCAGCAGTTTAGTCTTATAGGCAGACATGTAGGCAGTAGCCTTTATATTGATGATGCGGTTGACTAGATCTTTAATGTGCTCATCAGGGTTCATGGCCTTATCAGAGAGTAGGGGGCCCCAGGAGTGACAGGGTAGTGGCTTCACAACCATACAGCATAGAAAAAGGGCAGTACCTGGTGACAGTATGCTTGCTAAGGCTTAGGCAAAGAGAGCAACATGTAAGTATAGATACCAGTTGATGGCGTCAGAGTAAGTAAGCTTCCTCATGATAGAAACCATAGTTGAGTTGGTGCGCTTTCCTGCCCCATTGGTGGAATGATTATAGGGGCAGAGAAAGACTGGTGAGACCCCAAGGCTTCAATAACATAGGTCACTAACTTGGTGTTGAAGTTAGTCCCATTGTCAGACAACAACACCTGAGGGCAACCATGGCAGAAGAATACATCTTGCAGCAGAAAGGCGGCAGTAGTCTTGGCAGTGATGTCTTTAGTAGGTGAGCTTCTACCCACTTGCTAAAATGATCAATAGCAATTAGGATAATGCAGCAACCAGAGCAGGAGCAAGGGAGAGGCCCTACAGCATCAACACTGACAGTGTGAAAGGCGTTTTGAGGGGGGACTAGCTTAACCTCATGAGCGGCGGCTTTAGGACGTTGGAGTTGGCAATCATGGCAACTAGCAATAACATCTTGGATCAGCAAGCAAAGACATTACCAGAAGTAATTCTTTTGGAGCCAGGCATGGGTCTTGGCAACTCCTCTGTGTCCTGTCTCTGTATGGGCTTGCAGCACCAACAAAAGGCAAAGACTAGGCCAAACATAAGGCAAGTAAAGGTCTTGTACCTTATTAAAAAGTTAATTGTCATAAATGAGGGAGTCTTCTTATAGCTTAGAAAGGGCGACCTGAACTTCATCTTTATTGCTTTTCCATGACAAAGAGTATTAATTAGTTCATACAACCGGTCAGCTTCAGCAGGGTGTAGAGCAAGGATGGGCATTCTGGACAGTCCGTCAGCATTATGATGTTGAATCCCAGGGCAGTGCAACACAGTGAAGTCATTCCCTTGTAAACAGAGAGCCCATCTAGCTAGTTGTCCTTTGGATTCCTTGAGTTGCTGTAGCCATTTGAGTGAAACGTGGTCAGTAACCACAGTGAAATGGGTGCCATACACGTAGTGACAGAAATGCTTAGCAGCATGCAGCACAGCAAGTCACTCCTTCTCAGTCACACTGTAGTTCTTCTCATGCTTATTCAGGATGTGGGAGGTATAAGCTACAGGGTGATCCACATCTTCATCATCCAGTTGAGCCAAGATATCCCCAATAGCCAGGTCACTAGCATCAGTATATAAGATGAATTCCTTATTGTAGTCAGGATATACCACAATGGGAGCCTCTTTGAGTTTTTGCTTAAGGGTCTCAAAGGCCTGTTGCTGGCTGATAGTCTATTTGAAAGGGACATTACACAACATCTGGACCAAGGGATTGCTAGTGTCAGCAAAATTGGGAATGAACTGTCTGTATTAATCCTTCATGCCCAGAAAGACTTGCACTTCTTGCAGGTTGGTGGGCGGAAGCATTTTTTCAATGGCCTTAACTTTCTTAGTCATGGGGTGAATTCCTGTCTGAGTCACCTAATGTCCCAAGAATTCAAGGCGTTCCTTGAAGAAGGCACACTTAGAATGTTTTAATTTAAGGCCAGCTTCTCAATTCTTTATGAACACTTCTTTGAGATGGGTTAGATGATTGGTGAAGGTAGCACTAAAGACTGTTATATCATCTAAGTACACTAAAACACAAGAGAGCTTCAAATCACAGAGAATGTAATCAATGGCTTGTTGAAACGTAGCTGAAGCATTTCAGAGTCTTTGCGGCATTTGAGTGGTCTCAAAAGATCCTTCCAAAGTGATGAGCGCAGCCTTCTGTCTATCTTTGGGATAGATATCAACTTGACAGTACCCAGATGCCAGTATCCATTGCAGAGAGGAACTTAGAGCCTCCAAGATGGCAGAGAGAATCATCAATACATGGCAAGGGGTAGGAATCCTTTTTTATTAAAGAGTTCAAGCATTGGTAGTCCATCACCAAACAATGACCTCCATCCTTCTCTTCAGTATGAACAAGGAGAAAGCTTATGGACTTTGGTAAGGAGCAAGCAGTCCAGCATCTAAAAGTTATTTAAGCTCTTTAGACACCTGAGAATCCTACTTGACTGCGGCAGTAGGGTTTAACACAAAAGAGGGGAGCATCACCTGTATCAATCTGGTGAATGACACCTTTGGCTAACCCATAATCTGTGCTTTCTTTAGTAAAGATATCCAAAAACTGGTCCAGTAGGCTAAGCACCTCCTTCTGTTGAACCAGAGAAGGTTGCAGAAAGTCTTGGGCGGTGAACAATGGTAGGACTTGTGGCTCATCCTCAGGTAAGTTAAAGTCCTGGAACGTACCAAAGGGATGGAGAGATAGGACGTCAGGAGCATTCAATAGCCTGCTATAGCCAACAAACTGCCCTCTAGACACATGTATGGGGGGGGGCAGTCAAGTTGAAAATAGCAGTTGAACTGGGTCTTTATGAGAAACATCCAAGATTCCTGGACAGAGATAGGGTTTGTTGCGCCCTACCAAGGGAGGAGAGTATAACTCTAGGAATGCACGTTTGGGCAGTTCATATGATATTTGGGAGTCTAGGATAGTCTGAGACCCAGGCAGAATAGTCACAGTAGAAGTGGACAAGAGAGGAATCCCCTCAGACGCAGGACAAGCCATGAGAGGACACTTCATGTTGGAAGAATGGGTTTGGTTTTAAAGTGAAAACTCCAGTAGGTTAATCCAAGGCACATGTCTTGAGGCGCTTTCCAGGAACTTTAACTGGCTCTTCAAAGATCAGAGGGACTTTGTATCCCAAGATAGAGAGGAAACTGTCTTTTAAGTTGATGATTCCATTATATTCACTAAGGAATTGAGTACCAACTAGCAGGTCATAGCTCTTGTTCTCCAGGACAATAGCAGGCGCTGCCAAGAGCAGCTTGCAAAATTGCATGAGCAGAGCAGAGCATAATAAGCTCCTATAGCGTGAGTCATGGACAGCCCAGCTGTGCCATACAATTGATGATAGTTCAAGTCAGGGGAAAGTTTGAGTTTCTTAACCAGCTTTGAGGAGACAACATTTGCTGGAGACCCTGTGTCTAAGACAGCCTTAATTTTCACCTTTTGACTGGATATTTCAACTTGAGTGGTGGTGCAACCAAAGAGAGGGAGGACAGCCAGAATGTCTTGAGCTTCTGTTAGTTCTTTGTCCCACTTTTCAATCATGCATCTTAATCCTGGGAACTCCTTAAAGACCATCTGGAGAGGGAGCAAGATGGAGACGTTTTTGAACACAGCGTCAGTGACCTCAGCAGCTTCTTCAGAAGACTCAATAAGCACAGGAGATCTCTTGGCTTGGGTTAGCTAAGGGAAAGAGACAACCTCTTTGGCTTCAGGAAGAGGCTTGGCAGTCAAAGTAGTTCTCCCAGAACGTAGCTTATAAGGGACTGTAATAGTTTCAGGGTAGCCAGGACGGAGTACCCATAGGCATCAGGATCTTCTACATCAGCATTTTCCATGTCAGAGTCACTAGTTATGTTGTGGAATAGCAACAGGATGAGAGGAGCCTCATTGTCAGCAGGCTCAGAGTCAGCAATGAAAGGGGATCCTGGAGGAGGCCGGGAAGAATTGTCAACAATGAGTGTCTCTGCCTCTAGGTTGACTGTTCTTTTCCCTCCTGTTACTTGGGATCAGCCTCTTTCATCCAAGGATTGGTGCAGACTCAAGAATGGTGACCTATCTGGCCACAGTTATGGCAACCCTGGTGTTGAGGAGGATTCGGCAAGTTCATGGTATGGATACACAGCCCACGTGAAGACAAACCAGAGATAGAGACAGCACAATTTTCTTGCACAACTACCCCATAATGGGTAAGGTGCATATCCTGCAACAGTGTCTTTATGCTCTTCATGGAAGAAAGCATGGCTTCATGGGCCTTGAAGTGAAGACACAGGAGCTGATTGACCTTGAGGGCTTGAGCGCAAGCCATGTATGCTTCATGTGCAGTCAACTGGCAGCTTGTTATTAGTTGCTGTCATTCCATGTAGAATCTGTATGCAAACTCAGCTAGCGTCTCCTTAGGTTTGAAAGTAATTTGCATGAAGGCGTCCTTCTTCACTTCCAAACTAAAGTCACCACCAATTTTGTCAATCAGAAGCTGCTTCATATCTTCCCACGTCTCAATGGTGAGTAGTTCAGGCACCACCACATCCTGGCAAGTTGGGTGTAGACAGGTCAAAATATTTTCCTTCTTAACCTCATCTGGTGCTTGTCTCATGGTAGTTTCATAGATAGTTAGAAAAGCTGAAATGGTTGAGGTTTTGGGGTCAAAAACTTGCTTAAATGTAGGATTGAAATGTGCTTCTGGAGTTGGGCCATCATTGTTGCTATTGAGTACATTTATGTGTGGGGAGAATTCTGCTTCTGACTTGGTGGGGGGCTGCCTGGCCCAAAGCTGGCAAACACTATCTTCAAGGGTAGTCAAGATGTCAGCAGTGCGGGTGCCTGTATTATTAGCTAGGGTAGTTTGTTGCTCAGTAACATCTAGGCACTGATCCTATGCAGTTACTACCAAGTAAAGCTCAGCCAGTTGGGAAGTAAGAGACAGGCCCACCAAAAGGCAAGGGGAAAATCTATCATTTACTGAATCAATTACTTCACTTAGTTCTTGTATGTCTTTATTAAGCTTAGAGTGATCTTGCTTCAGGAGGTCCACTTCATTGGCTAGAGCTATCAACTTGTGGCCGTACAATAGTCACTATTGAGTATTTAGCCATGTAAATGCTCTGAAATATAAAGTTATATCTGGTTTTCTGATTATTGCATGTAGATAGGTTGGATAGGAAGTCTTAAGGTAAAGATTCCTGAAAACTGGATATCTAGGTTCAATAAAAGAAAAGAAGGTAAGATTGGCCAAGTCAATCTGGGAGACAGGATGTCTCAAAAAATGGTTTAATTAATTGGGAAGACTAATTAATAAATACACAGGAATATAATTAATGAGGATTTAATCATATTGGTTATCTTGCCTTGACTGTGTAAAGAAGTTTGGTTAAGGTTAACCATAAGCAAACCCCCAAATTTTGGGTTAAAAGCGCTGCATTGGCAAATTCATTGGGTTAAAAGTGCCACTGTACCGCCTAATTGATTTGAGAAGTGTTGCCTTGTGAAAGTTTTCAGGCGCTGGGGCGCCGCAGCGCAGCCTGGGAAAACTGCTGGGCACCACAGTGGCACCTATTTGAGTTTCAAAGTGTTTTAATGGGTTTTAAGGCAAAAAACCATTAAATGCAAAGATAACTAAATAAAGGCAATGATGTCTAGGGATTCAGGTTTGATCAGCTGGTTTCTAATTGGAACATTGATGGCTGAGTTTTGGGATGTTTAATCCACAAGGTTTTGGCGCCAGGAGCTGAGGAAGCTCCATGCTGAATTAATACATTGAGATGAATGGCGTCAGGTGACTCCTTCTCATTGTAGGTTAATTATAATAGTCTGAGAACTAAAGGGGATCTTTTAGGTAAAGATCTAGGTTTGAATGAATCAAATGTCATAGACCATGTGATATGAATCATAGGATAATTCAGGAACCGGAGGGGTTTTTAGCCAAATATGTCCCAAATGGTATATAATCAAGAACAGCTAAACTTTAATAAATATATATTGTTGATTTTGATGCTTTCCCCTCAACTACCTTTTCAATTATTATGTCTTCTTTGTTAAATTCTGAAAGGGTCAAATTTGGAGTACTTTGTGTGGAAACTGCTATAGCCAGGAAAGAGGTTCCTACAAGTTTTTTGGAGAAAGCTTGGGCAAGCTTGGAGGTCACCAAGACTGTGCCTGAGGAGTCCTTGGTGGAAGTAAAGGCTGTGTTTAAAGAGTTATACTCCAATTACTTTGCAAAGAAGGGAATCCTGCCCAAGGAAACCAAATCTATGTATGGGATTCCTGGAACCTGTTAGTAAGATGGGACTAAATCTTACAGCAAGTGAAAGCAAAGGTAAATTGTGAAATTGAGGCTTTAAGGGCAAGGGAGGAAAAGAGTGCTGAGATCATGGCCCGTTGGCGTCATGATAACAAAGTGTTGTCCCATAAAATTGCCTATCTGGAGACAAAGCTCTTCAAAGCTTTGTCACAGGAAGGTAATGGCAATAAGAGTCAAGGGCAGGATAATGGCGTCATGGACTGGTTGGACCTGGAGCCATCACATAACTCTCTAGCACAATAGATGCAGGGGTCTCCTGACAAGCCAGGACAACAACCATCTTTGCCCACAACTTCAAGTGGACTAACTACAGACAACATTGCCTTACACAAAGTAGCAACCTCTTGTTGTAAGTCAGTAACCTGAGTTGTCAGAGCAAGCACTTGAGGATCAGGATGAGGTCTTTTAGGGCGCAATCCTGACTGTGGGTAGATGCTCTTTAATCTTAAATGGCATCCCAGAGCCTCTGTTCTCTATTTGCTAGCTTGTTGGATGGAGGAGAAGGCAAGACATCTGCTTTAGAGGTAGACAGCTCATTTACTTGATTCTGGTGTTTGGTGATGATGGAGGCGGTAGCAGCCCTTTTTTTGGTCAAAGTCCTCACCAAGTTTGTGGAGCTCTTTGCAGCATGGACTGCTACTTGCTGCAATTGGTTGAAGGAATAAGCACTGAACTTGTTGAGTGTTTGTAAAAGTTGTTCAAAGTTGGTAAGTAGGTGATTAAAGTAGAGTCTACTTGGGCACGCCAGGGCTGTTCCAGTTGGTGGAACTCATGAAGGCGCTCTCTGACATACTTGGGGATGGATTGGCACATTCTCTCAATGAAAGTGTCCAAACAAGACTGGGAGGTGACAGAGTTGCGCTGATTGTCAGATACTAAGGAAAACAGCAAATGAATCCACTGCTGGTAGGCCACAAACTGATCCCAGTGATGGGTGACAGCAGCTTACAAAAGCAAAATTTCCTGAACATGAAGCCCTAATATCATTTTATGATGGGCTAAGGTGGGTTGTATAAAGGAGGAAAATAGATGTTCTGTGGAGCCAGTTGCCAAGAGGAGATGCTGGGGAAATTGTGGCGCTACAATCAATTTGTAGTATTCTGCGCAATATAACTAAAGCTGTTGACAAGGGATGGCCCCATCATGGGCTATCCCAAGGGCTACTGCCATGACTTGTTCCAAGTCAGGGATACCCAACAAGTAGACCACTAGGCGTGGACCACTCCCAAGGTTCAGCACAGTAGGGACAGTAGGCGGGTCAGTGATGTCTTCCTCAATAGGAGGACTGGTAGTTTTAGGCAAAGTCAGCTCTTGTATGGGAGGAGGCAAAGGTCCTGAAAACGTGGTTGCAAAAGAGATAACTGAGGAGCTTACAGCCCCTGTAGTGAGCACCATTGTTGTTGTGATCTGAGGCGCGGCACAGAGTCACAACAGGAAATTCTAACCTTAGGATTGAATTTGTACTAAGTCTTGGTTAGAATGGCAGGGAAGGCTATGTAATTACCTTGTGGCCCTGAATGAAATATCTACTAGATATGGCTAGAGAGGCGCCAAAATATGTGGAGGCATAAAGACAAAAATGTGAATAGAACTTATTATTATTAGAAAATAGAAAACGGAATATATAGTAATTTACGGCCATAAAACAATACCAGGACAGTAGGATCACTTGACACAGGCATAAGTGGGGCAAGTGAGTTGTGCAGGATCAGGAAACTGAACAATTGTATTTCCCAATGCAGAGCCAGCCTCATTTTGAAGGGCAAAAGCAAAAGAAGAGATTTGTCCTTGAAATAACCCAAAAAAGGCAAAATCAAAACATTGTGAATGGTGGTATTCACAACAAGCACCAGCTCTACAACACATGTGCCTCAAAGCTAAAATATCAGAAACCAAAAGGCTTAAAGCACAAAATGTAACCTCTGCAGAGGAACCACTTCCAACTGTTGTAGCTGTGCTGTTTTATAAGAGTTACAAGGGGAAAATATTTAGAAGCTAGATAATAATCTTTATTGTGAGATAGTGATTATATAGATATGGTGAATCAATGAGTAACAGGAACATGATTGTTGATCACAAAGTTGGATGATGAAGGGGGTGGCTTGATCCTGGTAATGATTCAAGCACCAAAATTAGGTATCCACCATGAAGGATCATCATATGTTCATGTTGTTGGATTTGGTAATTCAAGTTCACTTCCTAGTCTGGCTTCAAGTGACCGGGTAATTGGATTGTGGGTCACAAACCCATTTGGTTGGAGCCTTGCAGGCTGGTCAAGCCTGTGGTTTTGACATCCCCCAACTGAAGGTTGGCCTCCTCTGGGGGCAGGTCATCAGGGAGGTTGTCAGGAGCCCAAGCGTTGTACTGGACTAATTGTTGTTCTGTGGCAGGCAGGGCGGTTTCTTGTTGTTTTTGTCTTGATTTGCAGGGTCTCAAGCGGTCATGGTGTAAGGTCTTGTCTTGTTTGCGCTTCCCAAGTCATTACATAAGGTAAGTGTTATTGTTGATTACCTTTAGAATGATTGCTGGTCCTACTTTCTTGGGTTGTAGTTTGCTTTTATAACGTTCATGACCCAAACTTTGTCCCCAACTTCATGTCTATCTTGGATGGGGACAAAGGTTTTTGCAGACGTTTATTTTCCTTCACTGTTTGTTTGCTGTTAGCCTCTACAATGTGAGGGTCTGAGCGTGGGGGGACTTCACTTGAAATTTCCAGTTAAGGTCCTGTCAATTCTTGAATGATATTTGGCTGTGTGCTGTATACCAGCTCAAATAGGCTTTTTCCGGTGGATCTGTTCACTTGGGTTTGACACACAAGTAATGCAGTTGTTAGCTGCTTATACCAGTTTTCAGTTCTCCCAGCACTGAGATTGGCTAAGGCTTGCACAAGGCTACCATTAAGCTGATCTACATGCTCATTAGACTGTGGGTGATATGGCATTGTTACGGTGTGTTTGACCCCTTTTTTTTAAGGTATACATTGGCTGTTTTAGAGGATAATTCTTTCCCTCCATTTATTATCAGGAGTTCTGGATTTCCAAACTTGCTGTTAATTTCCTTGCCAATAAATTGTGGTACATTGTTGCCAGTGAGTGCCTTTACTTCTTGGGCTTCTAGCCATCTTGTAGCAAAGTCAATGGCAGTGATGATATATCTCTTGTCATTGTGTTTTCCTGGCATGGGGCCAACAATGTCAAGAGCCCATACTTTGAAAGGTAGTTGTGTGTGGATGGGAAGTACTGACTTTGGAGGGGTTTTGCTCTTGGCAAACTTTTTACATACCTCACATTGGTCTAGGACTTCTTGAACGTTGCAATATAAGGTTGGCCACCAGGCCTTGTGCTCTAGGAACTCATATAGGTTTTGGCTCTTGGTATGTCTGAGGTCTCTTGATAGCGTAGGATGGTGTCTACTTTCTGGTGCATGGGGATGTTAGGAAAGGTTGTGCTGTCAGAATTTTCTGTGTAGGGACCTGTATACGTCAGCAATTAGGTGTGTTTTTAATAACTGTTTCCTTTGTTATGTTGGTTGTGCCTGGGGGAAACCCTTGTCTTTTTTTGACGTACCAGGAGAGGCCAGTCTGGGTTGAGCCCATTTTCTCCTCTTGTGGCTTGAACGTACAGGCGTGAGAGTGTGTCTGCCATGGCAAGCTCTGGACCAGGCTTGTACTTTATGAGCATATTGAATCTCTCTAAGAGTTCCATCCAGAAAGCTTGGCAACAAAACAGATTTGCTTTGGTTTTGAAATATATGAGCAACTTATGGTCAATCAATGCTGTGAGTTCCTCCTGTTAATCTAAATAAAAACTCCATTTGACTAGACAGTATACAATGGCCAGCAGTTCCTAGTTGTGGATAGGGTATCAACACTTGTCATCTGTCAAATTTTGCAATTCATAGGCTACAGGCAGGAAGTCACCATCACTATTTTTGATTTGTAGGACTCCCCCAATATATGCATCTGAGGCATTGTTTTCCATTTGGTATTCCCCGTCACGTTTGGGGTATTGTAGGATGGGAGCTGTTTTAAGCTTCTCCTTGAGGTATCTAAAACAGAGGTCATGTTGGGGAGTCCACACAAACTTGGATTTGGCACCTGTTATGAGAGATAAGGGGGCTGTCAAGACGCCACAGTCAGGTATGAAGCAGCGTACATTGGCCACCATCCCCAAGAAGGTGTGGAGTTCTGACTTATCCTTGGGTGGCGGTATTTTGCAGATGGCCTTTATCATCTGACTGTTGGTTTGATGCTGTCCTTTGAGACTATGTGTCCCAGGAAGGGTAGTTGCTTGCAGAAGAACTGGCACTTGGAGGGTTTGGCCAACAGTTTGTGTTGTGCCAAGGGAGCAATGACTTCCTCTAGATATTTGTGGTGCTGTTCCACCAAAGAACTGTAGACAATGATGTTTTCCAGGTAGAGCAAGGTGTGTTTGCCTATGTAGGGGGCAAAAACCTTGTTCATGAAGGTCACAAAGGTCAAGGGGGTGTTGGTCATGCCAAAGTTGAGCACTACACATTTGTATGAGCCATATTTAGTGCAAAAGGCTGTTTTGGGGATGTCTTCCTCCTTGATGCAGATCTGGTTATAGCCTGCAGTCAGATTAATCTTGGAGAAGACTGTGGCTCCTCCCAAGGCGTCAAAAAGATTGTCAATCAGTGGTAGTGGATAATGATTTTTGATGGTAACTTTGTTTAGGGCTCGGTAGTCTGTGACCAGAGGTAAGTTGATGTTTTTCTTGGCCACAAATAATAGGGCAGCCCCAAAGGGAGACTGTGAGAGCAGATAAGTCTTTTCTCTAACGCTTCCTTGAGGTAGGCGCGTAGGGCGTTGTCTTTGGAGTCAACCTGTAGATAGGACGTGCTTTGGGTACAGCCCCCTTGAGTTGGATGTAATGTGTTTGATGTATTTCCTAGGGGCAGCCCAGGTAGAACTTCTTTGAAAATTTCTGGATGATGGGCTACAATTTTGCGGTCCTGAGGCGTGGAGATATCCTGGTGATCTTTGAAGTGTATGATCTTGTACTGATAGGAGTCCCAGTCAATTGCCTTCAGTTTATCCTTTTTGTCCAGGGTCTCTATGATGCGCACAAAGATGTGGTTGTGTAGGAGTTGGTCTGCTGAGTCAGGGTAGATCTGGTGATTGACACCTTCATGCTTGATGGTCAACACTGAGGTCACCAGTCTACGTGAGGATTGTGCTTTTGTAACCAATCTAACCCCAGTACAATGTCAAACTTGGGAAGTCAATGACGGGACCTTGGATGGTGGAGTGTAGGTTCTCAGGAATGACGGAGAAGGGGGCAATTTCCCTTGTCACAGCAATATGGTGTTTATCAGCCAGGACCATGTTCTTAATCTGCAAAGGATTAGTGGCTAGCTTGAACTTGTCCACAAAGCTACTGTTGACTAGGGTTTGGTCTGCACCCAAGTCCAGGAGTGCTGATTCTGTGTAACTGCAAAAGCAGAAAGGGTAGGAATAAGTTTATTGGATGTCTGACAATGGTGTACAGTACCAGGTCTTCCAAGAGCACTTGGATCATTGGGCATTGATCACGTCCTTGGGTCAGTACTCATCATTGGGCAAGTCAGGAGTTGCGTGGGGAGAGCTTGTCTTGCTTAGTGTTCCCCCGGGTTTTTTTTCTTGTCTTGGTTGCCTTGCGTGGCAGTGACACAGAAATGGGTGCAGTTTGAATGACCATTGTTCTTATTTCAATGTCCAATCAAACCCATTAATTTGTGGTTGGCGTTATTCCTGTTACCTCCAGGGGGTGGCCAAGTGGAGCGCCCGCCTGGATGGGAGTGCTTGGGTCTTTTTTGTTTCCCAGTTTGTGCCTTATGAAGTGCATTGAAGGTTTGTTCTGCTTTCTCTGCTTCACGGTACAGGCTTTGCAGGTTGGTCACCTGGTCCAGGTTTACATGCCTCATCACGTGCAACTTGAGGCTGTTGTAGTTCATGAGGTGTGTGGCTGGGGTATCAAAGACCATGTTGGATGGCGTGCAAAGTTGGAGTTCCTAATAGGCGCGGGTGAGCTCCTTTCACAGTGCCTTCTGGGTAAGGTTCTTTACTTGGTGCATTATCATGAGCGCTGTATCCTTAAGCAAAAATCTTGCCAGTAAGTCTTGCTTGAAGGTATCCCAGTTCTTGTTGGGGTGTTCATCATGCCACTTGTCACACCAGGTGCCAGAATCATGGGTCAGGAAAATGGAGATTTAGCAATCCAAAATATCTGTGACTTTCCATCTGGTCCAGATTTCTCTGGGAGGACTGAATCCATGTGGCAGTGTTGTTGTTAGCCCCAGCAAAAGGTTCCAAGACAGCGCTCTGTAGTCTTTAAGCTACGTAGGCTGGCATGGCGTCTTTGTCAGTTGGTTGCAGCATGGAGGCGAGATCCTGGAAGAATCCTTGTGCAGACATGGCGTTGAAGGCGGGTAGTGGATCACCATATTCTGGTACAGGACAAAGCCATCTGGTATTTCTGTACCAGGTGTGTACAGAGTCCAGTCTAGCAGGATGCCAGACATGATTCTATCAAGGATTTGTTGACCACAGCAGGTACTGGTAACAGGCGGAATTTTGCAAGATAAGGTAGGATGGGAAACCTACCTGTGCTACCAATGTTGCAACTGTGCTGTTTTAGCAGAGTTAAAAGGGAAAAATATTTAGAAGATAGATAATAACCTTTATTGTGAGATAATGATTATATAGACATAGTGAATCAATGGATAGCAGGAACATGATTGTTGATCACACAGTTGGATGGAAGAAGGGGGTGGCTTGATCCTGTTAATGAACAAGCGCCAAAACAAGGTATCCACCATAAAGGATCACCATCTGTATATGGTGTTGGATTTGGTAATTTGAGTTGACTTCCTAGTCTGGCTTCAAGTGGCCAGGTAATTGGATTGCGGGTCACAAACCTGCTTGTTTGGAACCTTGCTGGTGGGTTGAGCCTGCAGTTTTGACACTGCTAGGATGCAGAGCATCAACCCTTGGATCTCCAAGCCAACCTGGAAGCCCACCAAGGTTATCTTCACCAAGAAAATTAGAAACAAGGAAGTAGAACTTACTTTGTACATGTTTGATGTTGTGTACCGGCAAGAGTCAGTCCCGTCAGCCATGCTGGAGAAGGTGAAGCCTGTACTTGATACTAGCTACAAGCCCTACATCAGTGATGGCAACCAGGAAGAGGACAGAGAGCCTGAGTTCTTCTGAACTGATGAGGGACAGTTAGTGCTCAAAAAAGCTGCAGCCTTCTACACCAAAGTACCAATGTCCTGTGTTGTGCCCAATGCCAATAAGTCAATCCCTACTGCCAAAACGCCTGCCCAGAAGCGCATCCCCAACATCAAACACATTATCCTGCTTAAGCTAATTTGTGAATCTGGTGACTACAAGGCGGCCTCAGCCATTGTTGGAGTGGATCCCAAGTACGCCAGCAAGACCTTCAACAAATTCATCAACTCTGGTTTATTCCTTGCTGCAGAGAAATCCTTGTGTGTGTCAGCCATGCTCACCAAGGAGCACAAATGGGTAATCCACCAGTGGATAACCGGGGACTGCCATCTTGAACTAGCAAATATACAGGCCATGATAAAATCTACTTTTGGGGTTGAGGCCTCAATTTCCTTTTACTATCATATGGTGAAGGGAATGCTCTTTTCCTGGAAAAAGCTTGTGATATCCCCCTACAATTAAAATAGTCCCTCCAATGTTGAGACCCAGAAAAAATATGCAGAGGTGTACACTGCACTCAAAGCCAAGTGGACAGTCAAATTCTACCACAGTGACAAATCAGCATTTGCTCTGTTGATGGTAATGGGTATGGGTATGTCTCCAAAGGCTCAAATGACAGGATGGCTTGGCATGCTGCCGTCCGCGCCACAGCCTATTTGATGATGGCTCTCCTCAGTACAAAGGGGGTTGAGCTCTACCAAATGATATTGGGATCTCAAAATAGCCAGACATTACTATCATTTCTCTGATTAGTCCAGGAGCACCTGAGGGGCACAAGCCCGGGCTTCACCAACATCATTGTGCTGGACAATGTTGGTCTCCATAAGGTGGCAGATATTCTTGAGGAATTTTCATCAATTGATACTAGCATTGGAGTGGCCCCTGGCAATTGGCCACAGCAAATTTGCGCCTTCTCTTCCTCCCTGCCTATTTGTTCTTACTAATTCCCATTGAGGAAGTCTTTGGGTGGCTCAAGTGAGTTGTCAAGCAAGGAACCCCAACTGGGACTGAGGACCCGTTTGATCTGCTCCAGGCTGGGATCCACACCCTTCCAGCTGAGACTGTGGCCAAGTTTTATGGCCACACTGATTCATTCATCCCTGTGTGCCTCTCCATGCAGCCAATAAATTAAAGGCTTAGCTTTTCTAACTATTTTTAATATTATCCAATTTACTATTTTAGATTTTTGATTATCATATTATATTTAGAAGCTTCCAAGCCTGCAATCATATAGAATGGCACAATTGATGCAGATGCCTAATGTTTTTTATTTTAAATCAATTTTTTGTATACCTGGTGACAATCCAAAATATTTGATTTTAAAAATATGATAATTATATAAAATGTCACTTCTATCTAAAAAAATAAAAAGTATATTTAAAAATTAAAGATATTAAGCACTCAAGCTATATTCATTTTTTAATAAATTTTTATTATTATTCCTGTATAAAGACCTTCTTTAAGATTCTTTTGTTTTTTAATAGGCTGCTATTCTAAAACAGCTATTTGAAATTAAGTGTAAAAAAAGTAATAATTAAAATTCCAATGTAATTTTAATTGTTAAATGATATTTTTTATTGTGTGTCTATAGTGGGTTCTTCTGTTAGTACCCACCATGAAATGGAGGTGGTGCACAACCTCTACTGCCACACTGTAGACAGTAGATACACACTGGTTAAGATAATCCTGCTTGCTAGAAAAAAGAAGAATGGTGAGATGGAAGTGAAATAGCAGCTTTTCAGGCAGGGCTGCAGACCCATAAATTCCAGCCAGGACCAGGGCGTCCTGGATTATATGATCCACTGAGGTGTAATCCCAGGGGGACTTTATTACCATCCAGTGAGATTCTGGCCTTGTTGATACAAATAAGGACCCTGTCCAGGTCATATACACTGGCACCCATCCCAAAGAAGAAAATATATCCCAGGTAAAACATGAGGCAAAGCCTTTTCCCAGCAAAGACTTCAGTAAAGTTGCAGAGTTTATTGTATACTGCACTGATTTTCTTTTTGTGTTTTTTCTTGGCAAAGGTAAGCTCCATGGCTTCAGGGAGCCCTGTCTCATTGGCACTCCAGGCCAGCCCAAAGTCTGCCAGGAGGGTTTTTACGGCTGTTGCATCTGCAATAGCCAATTTTCACACTGCATACCCAAAGTTCTCCATCAGGAAAGAGAGGTTGTGCTCCACTGGGAAGCTGAAGCAAGAAGCTGCATGCACCTGGCCCATATCTGGTATGTTCTTGAATAGGAGCAGCTCCAGGACTTCCCAAACAAGCTCAATGTAGTTTACACAGTAACCTCCACTGATGGATACTGGGTTGAGGTGGACTAACTTGGCATCCTTCTAGGCAGTAACTGCCCACTCTTATGCCCCCTTGCTGTGTGTCAGCTAATGCCTCACTCAACATTAGAAAGGTCCTGTGAATCCTGTCTTTGATCTTCTGCATAACAGAGGGCATAGAAACAGCTGCTTTGCCACAAGATTGGAATAATTGCTGTAAAAAGTGGCAGGGACAAAAGGGACCAGGACCTGGCATATTTTGCTGTTAATATTTTCTATAAAAAACAGATAAGAATTTAGAAATTTTTATTAATTTTTTTAGATTACCTTCTTGGGTTTCCTCCTTGCTGGCGGCTTCAGAAGGCTTGGTCATTCTTGGCGCAAGCAGTTGGGCAGGCAATTTGGTATCCTCTGCTCTAGTGCGCTTTGCAGGCTTGAGATGTGCATACATCTTGGGGTCATTGACCCAGACTGATGGCACAAAGAGGGCAAAGGACTTGAACTGAAGGCCTTCCACAAAAGTTTTCTGGCATTTAAAAGTTGCTCAATTGTTTTCTCAGAGGTGTCTGACATCTTGACCATAAGTGCCTTGGCAGACAGCTTGTCAATTTTTCCCCTGTAAGGACAGCAGACTTCACTTTTGCTTTAACTGTGTGGTCAATTTCTTTGATCTCAGCAATTGCCAAGTCAAGATCATTCAGAAGCTTCTCCAATTCTCTCATATAATTTTTACTAATTTTTTCACATGTTTTTATAGCTTTCATCTGAATAAAATCTTTATTATTCTGATACTATTGTCTCTTTTTTATAATGTTTGTTTTCCCATTTATTACATTATCCCATCTTTTTACTCATTGTGTATATGTTTTACGCTTATCTCAATATATGTTGTTTGCTTTGTGTTGGCATTTCTTCCATAATTGCCATATTATTTTTGTCACTTTATACAGCCTCTTGTGAAAATATTAACAACAATTTGGTGATCAGCTAAATTTAGATTAGAAAATTAAAAAAATTATTGTGTCTAGATAAAGTTGTTGCTGATCCAAATTCAAAACCTTAATGATACACTTTAAGCCAATCAGGAGCCAAGTGAGAAAGTGATAGTTGTGACATAAAGTTTATCATCAAGGTTTATAATTTGGATCAGTAACAACTTTATCTAAATAAAATAAACTTATAATTTTTAATTTAATTTAGCTGATCACCAAATTGTTGTTAATATTTTCACAAGGGACTATGTTTAGGTGCTAAAAATAACTGTGTTCTGGATCTAGATATATGGCATAGTAAATATATGATTTAATAGAAATAAGCTGAACACAAAGAATAAAGCCAACTATAAACAAAGAGAAAGTGAACAAAGTGAAATTCAAGATAAAGATAATATAAATAGTTTATGTTTGGCAGCAAGGAGTTTATGGGGGAGTGAATCCTAGTAGGCAGAATAGTATGTGAAGGAAGGTGTAGAGGTGGTGCTGGCCTGGGGAGTCTGGGATTGGGTGGGTGGGGCTGGCAGGTGAGGGGTGTTGGTGTTGTTGGCAGGGGTGGAGGCAGGAGGATTTTGTGTGATGGCTGCCATATAACGCTTGTTGTATTTCTTGTCTGACATTAGCTGGATTGACTGATAGGTGGCTGTGGCATGGGTTGGGAGGCGCTTATCTTTATGTGATTGGTTGCCCCATGTTTACGTGGAAACCTATTTGGGAAAACAATTCAGCCACCATTTGGCAACCAAAGAAAGAATCATGGTCAAGGACCCCAAGATAGAGATTGTTGAAAGCCTGAGGGTGGTGCTCCCACAGTGTGTCTCTAATGTTGAAGAACACAACATCAGCCAGATGGATGTCAGCATGGCTGGCTGGGTATTTGGAGGCCTGGTTCCCATATCCTTGGATGGCCTTAAGGGTGGTAAAGCTACCCTCTATATGGTGGCTCAAGAAAACATGGTTAGTGGAATTTGAGCTATCCCAGGAGTCAAGCAACTTTTTAGGATTTGGCTGTGCTTGTAGCCATTGATGAAATCAGGGTTTGTCCAATAATAGAAAAACCCCTTGGCCAAAACAGCCAGAAATGCACCAATGAACGTCCCCCTCTTAACTTTTTTCCTTCCTTTTTGGGTGGTGGCTTTTCCTTGCTCACCAAACTTGTCAAAGGCAAGGGACAATTTTTAATAGGCAATAAACATGATGCCATTGGAAAAGCTTGTCAGTCATTGGACCAGGGTGGACTCAATGGCAGGATTGTATGAGGAATCCTTGCTACCATCCCATTGGTTATTGCCAAAATTAGTCAAACATATACTGACACCACTTTTCTGTGCATCCAGAGCTGCACCATGCGCTTGAGGACCCAAATGTCATGGTGCGCAAGTTGCTTCTGGACCTGGGTCAGGGGAAGCTTGGGGCCCTGCTGTAAAAGATTGAGCATTATTGGGTATGCATCATTGATCTGGGACTCTTGGGCCATCTTGGGCTTCTTGGTTGTCCTGATCAGATCCCTCTGTTCATCAGGTTGTTGAATTCCCTCATGAAAGTATCTTGGGTAAATTTCAATTAGCTTGCAATCTGGTCCCAGGTCAGGCCTGCTGGTTGAGTGCCACAATTTCCTGAATAATTTGGGCAGTGATTATTCAGCGCTTGGTGCACTGGGCCGCAGGAGCTAAAGCCTGATTGGCTGAGGGGAGGCAGATTGGCTGGTGGTGTGAAGTTTTTCCAAATCAGGGTTGCCATTATGATTGGTTAGTTGGTTGGCAGCTTGTGCAGGGATGAGTAAGGGAGCAGGGGAAGAGCTAGATGCTAAATGACTCTCAAAAAAGTCAAAGCCATAAGGGTCAGGGATCAAGTATAGGTCAGCTTCCTTGTTACCTGCATCAAAGGCTTGGGTGTAAACTGGTGCTTCCACATTCTGAGCCTCAGCTACATTGAAGCTGGCTTGCTGCTGCTGACTTGGTTGCTGGCACTGTTGAAAATGTTGTTGCTAGTAAAAACCATTTTAAAAAACCTAGGATAAAAACACTAAAAGTATAGGTTTAAAATTTTATGATTTATTTTTATTGCAATCACCAGTCCATATTTGGAAAGTTCTCAAAACCATTTTACACAAATCAGGAGCCATGAAAATTAATAAAATACCTCTGTTAATAAATTTTATAGCTGTTGATTGGCTGTTAAACTGTTATTTTTCTATTTTAGGCTGCTCATACTACACATCTTGAGTGACTTCATTTTGATTCATGTTTGTGGAATATTGCTTCTAGATTGCTCAAATTTTTTTGTTTTAGTCCTTCTGTTGATGCCTCATATGAATTTTGATTGGATTATAATATACTCTGGAACAACATCCATCCATCTCACTTACTGCATCAGTTTATTTGGTCTGTGGTTTGAACTATGATGCTTGATGTTTGATATAATTTTTTATAATGTGCCAGTGAATTTTGTTTATTTTTTGACAGCTCATTTGTTAACCAAAAATATTTAAATTATTTGAATCCTGAATCTTGCGCAATTTGGTATTTGTTTGAATCTGAAATTATTTTGTTTAAATCTGAGGTATTTTTAGTTGGTGCTATAGCTTTTAAAACTACTGGGTATACTTCTGAGAAGGTTAATAAACAAGATAAATGGTAAATTAGATAAAGTTTATACTTTATTAGATATGAGTTTGGAGTATTATATGGTATCATTAGAAGGCACATGTTGTCCATGTACGTCATTGCTGTCATGAGGTTTTTCCAGGTAGGGTTTCTCTTAGGACTTGGAATGTTTGATCCCTTTAATATATGGGCAAATGATAAGAGTGCCACCAACCTAATGATTAGTTGGGGAATTACTTTCCCAAGAGAGAGTAATCAAAGATGTTGCAATACTGTGACTCTTTGATAGAGATTACCGCTTTCTTAGAGGAACTATTTACATACTATTTTACCAAGTAATAAATGCCTGTACTAGAAAACAAGGTGTTTGCATGAGATTAATTGAATTTTCTATGTAGGTTCAATGAAATTTTGAGGCAGATAATGAAAGCTTCTGAAATAGAAATGAAGGTATGCAAGCTAATATAAGCCAAAAGTTTTTTGGTGCTTGCCACATGAAGAGAAGACAATAAAGGGTTAAATCAAGAGATTTAAGAATTGGAGAAAAACTTGCCAAAGCTTGACATCAGAAATCATCCAAAAATAAGAATGTATAGGAAAAAATTAGGATAAGTAGGGCTTAAATATCCTTGATTCTACACAGTGCCTTGGAAAATGTTGAAGATGATGTAGTTCAGGCTCTTGAAGACTAATCATGGAAAATCAGACTTGGGCTCTTGTGAAGCAAGACCGAACATCTTGAAGGCTTCTGCATACATAGTCACAAAATCTAAGCCCTGTTCTAATGGTAAGAGATAGATTCATTTGTAGTCATAGTATTTTATGGGTGAAGGTACATACAAATTAAATCATATAGCCCTTGAATAAACGTGAAAATAAATTTGATTATACTTAGTTCTATGAACCATGATATATGTGAGAAGATAGACCAGTGATAGTAGCAAGGATAAGCTTGACCTTATTAGGATAGGACCTCATGTCTTTAGGCATGAAGTTGTTTAGACAGAAATTGTCCATGAAGCAGGTGTGATATTTAATTTTTCATCACTTAAATGGAGCAGCATTAGTTGGAGATCATCATCTTTCCATTTTGGGTAGCATTCTTTAAGAGAGACAACAGGATGAGCAGCATTCTAGTACCAGAAATAATAGCTCACGGAGTGCAAAAAAACCAGATAATATTGCTAGTGCAAATGTGAGAATATGAGAGTATCATCAGGGTATTTCAAATTTTACACTTTTATCATGATAAAATAGTAAACCCAAAAAATTAATGAACTTAGTTTAATGTGGCACTGGGAAGCACAAATCATGCAGAAAAAATATTACTAGACAGTAAATACCAGAAATTATTACTATCACAAATGACAAACTCTTTCTAAATATGCTTATGAAAAAGCCTCAACTATGGTATTTGTCATATTTTGGGCCTTGGGTGTCTTGTGTATTAACGTCTGAGCTTGCTTGCTGGTAGAGTATAGTTATAGGCCTAAACATGGATTAATACCAGTCTTTTTTTCTGGAGTCTTTACCTTTTTGTTCTAAGGTAACAGCTTAGTAGAGCTAAAGGCAATATGTGAAATGTGTAAAATTGTTTTATTTGAAGGAAAGAAAGGAAGTTTATATACTTGGAAAACTGCACAATGGCTGCAAGAGTGTTATTAACACCTTCACAATTATTTGGAACATTACAGCATCTTCTTGGATCCATCAGGCTCTTGCATCTGCATTCCTTTCTTTTAGGGATGATTTGTACAATCTATTGGGGAAGAGTAAGTGCTCATTACTCCAGAGTGAACTGCAGTTGCAGTTGCCCATTAAAGAAGTTGCTAGTAGTTCCCAAACCCAATTCATCAGGATGTAATAGGTTGGCTGAATTGCCGTAACATCTGAGTTACAATCAGGAATGAAGATTTGTTGGATCTGAAGGATTTGAGTGTGAACCCAATTAGCCTTGACCATCAGAGTTAATTCCACTGAAAACCTTTACCATTCTATCATGAAGTCTAATTTACAATATTTCCCACTCTAGAATGAACAAGGATATAAATAGAGAGCACTGCACTCAAGGATTGCATATTTCAGAAAAACACAATATTACATCCAGAGCTTCAAGAGCCTCAAATTTCAGAGTCAGAGCAACAGCAAGTAAAACTTCCAGGTTAGCCAAGGAAAAGATTTCCCAGAATAAGGGCCAGAAGAGGGCTGAATTCTTGGTAAAGCAAGTCCAAATCTCACAGGCGCAAGAACCAGTAATCCAACTGGAGGCTCAGCAGGAAGAAAGAGTCACCTGGTTTGATATTTCTGGTATAGTAGACTGGAAGGAAGCTAAGGAGATCAAACTAGGAAAAGGGTCTCATCTTCATCCTTATTTCAAGAGGTGTTGAAAGATAAATCTGTCATAACCCAAGCCAAAGTCAAGGAAGATAATTTTTATCATTTCTGTTTTGACCAAGAAGCGTCATTAAAGTTTGCAGATGGTCAACTCTAAACCTTTGAGTGGCAGGGTAAGAAATTTGATCAGGAACAGATTGATCTGGTCCTGGTGGTAGTCTGGGGAAAAATTAGAGCTTGGTGTCATAAAGGAAAGGTAGACCTAGAGGTGGCCAGCTGGGTCAACAAGGATTGCAAGAACTTCTGAATCCAAGGTTTAACAACAGGTCTTCTTACAGCCTTAAACCTTAAGAGTAAGGACATTTACACCAGGTTAGCCTTGCTGGGGCACTTCTTCACAGTTCCTTCAGACAAACCAGCAGTGGCTGAGGTGGGAGATATTTCTTTACTATTTGAGGGGCTAATGAGGGAGGTTTATAGGCCTGACATTGCCTTAAATTGGAAATACTGGAGCAGAGAACATCTGTTCTGGGATGCCTTGGTAGTGGGGATGGGATTCCCAGTCTGAATGGGGCTCAATCAGGAACAGGCTTGGAATAAATCTCCTGACTATCATATCTCCTGTCTGTGGCACTACAAGGATGACTATGTTGAGGAGTACATGGCGACCTGCATGGTCCTTCTTACAATGACTTTCCATTTGAAGGCAGTGATTTACAAGCACTAAAAATTCCAATAAAGCCTTCTTTCTTTAATATATTGCCTTATTCCTTTTCTTTCTACAATGTGGACAACAACCCATTGAATTTTTATTATTATTTTTCTTTTTTTGGGGTTATTGTCCTAAAGGGGGATTACTCCTGACCACTAGAAGCCATATACATGTATTACACATGGACTCTAGTTATCAGCTGTTCAGTGGTAGGTTCTTTTAATGTATAGCTGTCAGGATCTACTTTCTGGATGACCTTAACAGGTCCTTGCCATAGGAAAGCAAGTTTGCTTTCATGCCCATAGCCTCTGTTGGTATAGAAGTAGATTAGGTCTTCAATCTAATAGCTAGGGAGAGAAGGGCGTTTAGACTGAGCATGCTCTACGTCCTTTTGCTTGGTGTTCAGGTTGACTGTATAAGCTTCAGCCTGTATTTTTATCAAGGTCTGAGCCAGCTTATAAAGGTAGGAATCTGGGGCTGACAGCAGGATTTGGCTTCACCAAGGAGTACAGATGGGGAGGTACCCAGGCTGGTGACCATACAGGAGTTGGAAGAGGGTTTGCCTATTGCTCTATGGTAGCCAATGTTGTAAGCAAAGTTGGCTGCAGGCAGTTAAGTGTCCACTCTGACTCATATTGGTGTGCTAGTTTCTTGAGGATTGGAACTAAACTTCTGTTGGTTTGGGGATGATATGGGGTGGACAATGTGCCTCTGATACCCATTAGTTGATTTATACTAGGTATCATGTAGCTGGTTAAGTTGGTTCCATTGTCTTTTAACAGCATCTGATGGCATCCATGGTGGTAGATGATGTGTTCTAAGAAGAACATGGCCATAGTGAGGGCAGACTGATTTGGGATAGCCTGAGTTTCAACCCACTTGGTCAACTGGTCTACAGCCACTATGATGTACTTATTTTTCTCTTTGGAGACTGGCAAGGGGCTCACCACATCAATGGCAACAGTGTGGAAAGCAAACCCTAGGCAGATCATCTTGTGCTGGAATCTTGCAATCTTTGGGCATTCAACATTTCAATCATGGTAAGCAGCCAGAATCTCAGCAAAATCAGAGGGAATTACTTGTCAGTAGTAATGCTGCTGTAACTTAGTAAGTGTCTTTTGTATTACTCCATGTCCTGTAGCTTTGTGTGAGGCAACTACAGAGTCTGTTCTGAGAAAGGGGCGTACATATGGCAACCAGTTATACTTGTAAAGCTTAAAGAGTTGACCATCTTTAAGCTTGGTGTCCACTGAAAGATTCTTAAGATCATTTTGGATTTCAGTGGGCTCTTCCCCCCACAAAGATTGGTCAACCAGTAGTTTTTCATAAAGCTCATCAGTAATAGAGGACACAGGAGCAATGGTAGGTAATCTTGAGAGGCAATCTGCATTCTGATGGACTGCCCCAGCACGGTGTACTATGTCATAATTAAAGGCTTGGAATTTGATGGCCCAGCTATCAAGCCTTCCTCCTGGGTCCTTCAACGTCTTCAGCCACTGAAGAGAAGCATGATCAGTACCAACAGTGAAGTTTACACCATGCAAGTATACTCTAAAACGCTGTTATAAGTAGATCATAGCCAAGCATTTCTTTTCAGTGATGGTGTAGTTGCGTTCATGACAGTTGAGGGTTCTGGAGCAGTAGCCAACAAGATGGTCTGGTTTATTCTCATTTAGTTGGGATAGGACACCATCAATGGCAGTGAGGCCAACCAGAGAGTCACAAGGAGTCAGGGGAAAGGCCAAGGGTTGACTCACAGGAAGTCCTAGCTCATCAAGTCCAGCAAAGGGTGAAGCTTGAAGCAAGTTGACATGTTCTTTCAATCTGGCATATACCAAAAGCTGATTCTTCTGCACAATCAGGGAAACAGGGTTAAGGTTGGCTATAAGGATCTGGATTTCTTCCAGTCCAGGCATGACTAGTTCATGGCAGATCCAAAGTTCCAGACAAGAGACACCATAGTGACTAAAGACTTATCCATGTAGCCCAGAAAGAATCTCTAAGGACAGACTAGTGTGATGAATCACTTGGGATTCAGAGGGGATGGTAAACCCAGAAGAAGCATAAAAGGGGATTTCTTTGTACTCCTTAGTTGGAAATGGAAGCATCCTGAGATTTCTGTACTGTAAGGTACAGGCCACAGGAATATCACTATCAGTATACTCCATGTTGATGAAGTGAAGCTTATTTTTGGGGAGATCAAATATCTTAGCGCCATTGTAGTAAATGGGGATAGTCTGACCTAGGAATTTGAAGGTATCATCACCATAGTTAGTGATAGTCCTGTACCTTATCATAAACCCTGTAACAATAAGGATATCCTAACTATTGCTGTCCAGAACTCTAGCAGGGGCAGTTAAAATCAACTTTTCAAACCAAAGGGGCAATGAAAAATAAGCTCCCATTGACTTAGTGGTAAGAGGCCCAGCAGTCCCAAATACCTCTTGGTAGTCCAAGTCTGGAGCCAACTTCATTTTTTGACCAACCACAAGGAGATACTGTTTCCTGGTTCACCTAAGTCAATAATAGCTTGGAATTTAACCTTGTGGATCATCATGTTGATGTATGTTTCATTATTAAATGGATCAGCCAAAACATAGTCTGTTTATGTTAAGGGCAAATGATTTCCCAATTGCCCACTTGTTTTGCTGTATTTGCTATTTTGTGCCTGTAAACTTGTTTAATTGCGCCTAAAAACTGCCATTTGAATCAAAGGCTTATTGCGCATAAAGCTTGGTCATAATATCTGCAGCTAATAATAGAATTGAAGCATTCAAGAGCCATTTTTCTCCATTTGGCAAGGCACATGAAACTGGTTGTTTCTTTGCCCAAGCACTTTCCAATGCCAATTCTCCACTGCTTCCATATGGTAAGTCCTTCTTTTGGTGCCTCTTTTCTTTGGCAATAATTTCCCTGCGCCCACTATATAACATTTATTATATCACATAAAGAACCAGTTTTTTATTATCTTCTTTATATTCTTCTGTACTTACCCAGGCTGTCACTATAACACAACAGATATATAGCATTAAGATAAAGAAGTTTCAAAACAGCAGGCTTGACCAGCCAGCAAGGTTCCAAGTAAGTGGGTTTGTGACCTGCAATCTGGTTACCCAGTCACTCAAAGCCAGACTAGGAAGTCAACTCAAATTACCAAATCCAACAACATTAACAGATGATGATCCCTTACAGTGGATACCTTTTTTTGGTGCTTGACTCATTATCAGGATCAGTCCACCCCTTTACCATCCCACTGTGTGATCAACGCTATCATGTTCCTATTACCCATGATTCACAATAGCTATATAATACCTATCTCCCAATAAAGATTATTATCTAGCTTCCAAATATTTCCCCCTTGTAACTCTGCTAAAACAGCACAGTTACAACATTGGTAGCAGAAGTAGGTTCTTCATCCTACTTTATTTCCTAAAATTCCGCTTGTTGCTTGTACTTGCTGCAGCCAACAAATCCTTGATTGAATCATGTCTGGCTTCCCAGTGGACTGGACACCGTACGCACCCAGCACTGCAATACCTGAGGGGTTGTCCTTTACTAGAATGTGGTGATTCCACTACCCCCCTTCAACGCCATGTTGGCACAAGGGTTCTTCCAGGCTCCCTTTCTCCATGCCGCAACCAACCAACAAAGGTGCCATGCCAGTCTATGTAGCTCAAAGACTGTGAAGCGCTGCCTTAGAGCCTTTTGCTGGGGTCAACAACAACAATGCTGCTGTATGGATCCAGTCCGCCCAGAGCAAGGTGGCCCAGATGGAATGTCCACAACAGTTCCAGATTGCAGAAATCTCCTTCCAACTGACTCATGAGGCTGGCACCTGGTGCAACAAGGGTATAACATTCCATTTCAAAAACAGCATCTCAAAAACGCCATCATGAATTTAATTTGAGATGGAATTTTTTGCATTAGTGATTTTTAATTACAAAAAAATAAAATAAACAATAAAATGGTTAAAATTTACATATACATTTATAATAGGCATCTCAAATTTCCATAATCATGATTCTGTCACTTTGAGTCAGATTAATTAAATCTTATTTTGCTAACTTTATTTACATATGAAATCACTTAGTGTGGGGTGTTTTTACGCCATCTTGACTTTACATCATTTTGAATTACGCCATTTATCTTAAACTAAAATAAGCTTATACCCAAACTAAAAACAAGCCTGTTGTATAATGCCAGAAGATGTTCCTATAGTATTAATCTAAGACACTTATAATAAGAACAGCCTAAATAGACGCCACTATAATAGTCCTTCTAGTGATTGTCATTGCTGGGTAAAAAAAACCAGTTTTTTAATGTAATTTATAGCTTTATTATACATGGATATGTTGATAAAGGTTTTCTTAATAAAATATTTCAATTGTGATTTTAATATAAAAGGGGGTGAAAACGCCATTTTGATTTACGTCACTTTGAATTCCACCAAGTTCTATATCACCCAATTGATTTGATGCGCACAATGGATAGGGGAAAATAAGGGGAAATTAACTATCAAGCCAGCTACACTATATTGATTCCCCCACTGCAATTCTTGCTTTCCACTTTTCAAAAGTACATATTCACGTCAAATACCATATTAATAAAAAATGTAAGAAAACATATGAAATTTTGCAAATATGTATTTTTTGATCTCTTCTAAACAACTGGGTACTTTTTAACCCCAGTTGTATAAGCTAGTTTTTGAGAAATTCAAGTTTTACTCTTTGGCTGGTTGAGGTAGCTCCACTGTAGAAATGTTAATTTAATATAAAAATGGTCAAAAACACTATGTTTTTGAGCTATGGCACCTCATTTATGTCATTTTGAAAATGCCATTTCAAAAGCAAGTTTTCAGTCAAAACCCAAAGTTTTGCCTACTTGTGTTACTAATAAAAATTATTTTTACAAAATAAAAATATTGAAATTTTGATAGTATATATTTTTAATCTCCTCTACAATTCTCTGTAAAAAATTGATATTTTTATATTAAAAACATTCTCATTTTTCTCTTTGAAAACAACCCCCAAATTGCTCATATTTTGATACTAATTCAATTTTAGATGCCTCCCAAGTCAACTGCCAAAGCTGCACCCAAGGCCTCCAAGGCCTCAAAGTCCAAAATCACTCCGCCCAAGGCCAAAAAGGCCAAGACAACCCCAAAAAAGCAGCCTTCTAAGGCCAAAGCTCTCCCCAAGACCCCAACTCTGTCACCTGAACAAGAGGGAAACAGTCCTACCCCTCCCAATTCTCCATTTTTTTACTCCCATCTGATCCTCAAGAGAAGTTGTTCAACTTCAATTGTCATTCTGACCCCACTTCAGAGCCTGAGGATGAAGAGGAGCAGGAGCCTGGTGCTCCTGCATATAAGTCAATTGAGCTCTGGGATCTTAACTCCATCCACAATGTATGCAACTAAAATGGCACCTTTTCTGTACCAACAACATACCCTATCAGCTATCCAATTATGAAAAGAAAGGGGGTGCTGGATTGGTCTACAAGGGCTAAAGCTTCAGCTGTAATAACAAGAAGAAGCCCATCTGCCAACATCACTTCAAATGTGATAATTTTGGCTGCCCAGCAAGGCTCACAACTTATGGGTTCACCAGATTTAAGGCCCTTACTGTTAACCACAACTGCGCTGAGCCTTTTGACCCTCTCTATCAACTTATCTGCTGATTTCTTTGTCAGGTGATCCCAACCACAAAGGATCAAACTGCAACTGAGGCCGTCAACAATGCGCTCCTTAATTTAAATGATAACCAACTAGCAACTTTTGGTGGCGCCTCAAAACTACAGAGATATTTTACTGATCAAAGATATGCTCTGAGCACTTAAGGCGTCAGTGCAAGCTCCATTGACCAATTGATCATTAATGAAGAGCAAAAACTATCTTGCCATGAAGAGAGATTCCTCCTCCATGATGATGGTCAACATGCCCCAGAGTGTATCATCTGCTTTGCAACCAGCCAGGATCTGTGCATCCTCCTCAAGTGCAAGATCTGGCTTGCAGATGTCACTTTCTCCACCTGCTCAAAGCTCTTTAGCCAGCTTTGGAATATCCATGGATAGGTTGGAAATCTGGTTCTTCCCCTGGTCTTCTAATTCCTCCCAAATAAGAAGCAGGAAACCTATGTCCAGGCACTTGTCAGGATTGACAATTCATTATCCCGGGAAACCTGGGCCCAAGGGTGGGATTCAAACCCTGAACCTACATTCCTGCGGGCCGCTGGGCCCATGGACCAAGGGCCCGCTTGCCTGCGTTTTTTGGGATTGAGCCCCTGCAAGATGAGCCTCCCACTAAGTTTCAAAGCCAGAATACCTGCACCAGCTCAACCATGGTGGCGCCTGAAGAGGAGCCTCTCAAATTGCCTAATGGAAGCAAAGATGGCGCCTCTGTGAAATTTCATGAGTTTGAAGTCCTCTCAAGTAACCAATCAAACCCTACTGCCAAAGATAAACTCAGGCTTTGTTCTAACCCCATGACCACAGCAAAGAATCAAGAAAATTGAGTGACCAAAATAGACGTTCTGATCAATGAGAGAACACCCAGCTGAGGTGCCATTTTGCTGCTCCCACACCCGGGCCCTCTGGCTGCCTGTCCGCACTTTTCCCAATATTTTGATAAAGCCCTGATGGAAAATACTAAGTTTGGAGGTGGAATGCTATATATTCCTATAGATTCTGCGCTCAAACCTTATTGCCATTTTTAAATAAAGGTTATGTTACTTTGGCTCTTACAGCTATTGTCATATTTTGTATTTGCCGTCTATCAATTCAGTTCAAGATCTCCCAGCCCTCCTGCCCTGCTGCCTGCAGTTTTCTGTCCACCAGGTATACCCTTCAGGCCCATTAACTTCACTGATTACCCCTTGAAGCCCAAATATAAGGACTATACACCAGAGAAAATCCTCAAACTTGACCCGCTAGCTTGCATCCAATCTGCTATTAGATACAACCGCCAAGGCCTGTAGATATTCTACACCCCAAGACTATTTAGAGGAAAGTTCAATTATCTCCTGGGCTACAATATCTATATGGAACCGCCCATAACACCCAAACAAATGCCAGCCTCTTCATCAAACTTCCAACCAACCATACCAGCAAGCTTTTTGTAATAGTGTACATCACCCTCACAGGGGTGGTGGACACCATTGTATTGGCTGCTGGCCCGTGGTCTTGGGTGGGGAAGTCTGTTTACTACCTTCTAAAGTTAGCTCCTCTCTTGTGGTGGGCCCTGCCCTCAAATCCCAGGCCCAATTTACCCCCAGAAACAGCGGGCCAGCCGCCCAAGACTGGATCCCTGATAGCACTCATAATTTTAAAGGCCAAACTGGATGAAATCCTCCCAACAATTGAAGAGGAGCCCAATGAGACTAGAGGGCTCAAGAAAAAATCCATCTCCCAAGAAGAAGACGCTCCCACCCCAACCAAGAAAAAGCCTGAAAGCCTTTCCTACCGCAAATATCTGGTAGTGGATTCTAATCAGGCTCAGGAAAATGCCTTTATTTGTATCTTTAAGAGCTCTCCTCAGGAATGCTACTTCCACTTCAGGCAGGCACTCTGCCGCCGCCTCCAAAGTGCTCTGGCCTCCATGAGCTGGTCTACACTGAAGGCACCAAAGAAGCAAAGGACGTTTTTAATTGCTTTGCTGCCCTTGCCCTTGTGCAATAGGAGGAGACCAATGCCTTTTATGATGCCCTCCTCTGCCATCCCTATTTCCAGGCCAACCAGGCAGCCTTTGCTCTGTTCATTGAGTATTTTGAGACTCAATGAGTTGGCATCTTCCAACAAGCAAGCCGCATTAGAAAAGGTGGTGACTCAATCACCTGGAACTTCTATAAGCAGGTCAAAGACGTGTTGATCAAGACAACCTCTTCCCTTGAAGGGTGGCATAGCCAGTTTGCTACAAGGGTTAGGGTTCATAAGCTCAAATTTAATAAGATCATGGTCCACCTCAAAACCCAACAAGCCATCTCTGCCCGCCTCTTCAAGACTGGCATGAAGACTAAGGGTGATCCCCCAAGATGACCAAAGCGTTAAAAAATTACACTGAAATCAGCAAGGTGGTTCTTGCCTACTATCCCAAGGATAGCAAGTTTGAGCATCTCCAAGCTATCTCAGTTGCTCTTTCTACCTATGTTTGAGCCTATTTGCAATAAATACTCCTTTATTTTCTCTCTTATTTCCTTTAATTTTATTGTTATTTTAGTTTTATTTAGTATTTGGTACAATTTTATGCTTATTTTAAAGTATAGTTTGACAGTTAAAATAGATGAAAATAGTTGTTTTTGGGATTATTTTAACTTTTGGGCTTTACGCAACTATGTTGCTACTAATCTACTCCATTTTTTATTGCAGATTTTGAATTCTGAGGCTTTTTTAAGCCTAGAAATGTTTTTTGAATTTTTATTTTTGGGATTTTTTGGGTAATTTTTGGAGTTCAAAAAATCTAAAATTTTAAAACTGTTTTTTCTTAGTCAAAATGCTGTAAATCAAAATGGCGTTTTTACTAATAAATTGAGATAGCAAAAATTTGAGATGGCATATTTTGAGATGGCGTATTTTTAGATGGCGTTTTTTGAGATGCCTTTTTTAAAAATGGCGTAATCTACTGCAACAAGTGGCATGAGGAGCACACCAAGAAGAACTGGGATACACCCAAACAGGACTTCTTGGCAAGGTTTGTGCTTAAAGACACTGCACTCATGATCATACGTCAAGTAAAAAACCTGACCCAGACAGGCACCATGAAAGAACTTACCTGTGCCTACAAGGAACTCCGCCTACAAACACCCACTGATATGGCTTTTGACACTCCAGCCACACACCTCATGTACTATGACACCCTTAAGTTGCACATAATGAAACACGTGAACCTGGACTAAGTGACCAATTTACAGAGCCTGATTTGCAAAGTGGAGAAAGCAGAGCAAACATCAACGCCTTCCCTAAAGCACAAACTTGGAAACAAGAAAGACCAAAAATCTCACCCAGCGGGCTGTTCCAGTTGACCATCCCCTGGAAAGAACAGCAATAATACAATCCACAAACCCGCAGGCACCAATGGACATGAAAACAGGAACAATGGGCAGTCAAACCGGACCCATTTCTGCATCACTGCCACACAAGTCAACCAAGACAAGAAAAAGCCCAGGGAGAGCATAAAGCAAGCCAAGCTCTCCCTTCACAACTCCATACTTGCCCAAAAATAAGTACCACTCCAAGGACGTGGACCAGTGTTCAATGATCCAAGTGCCCTTGGAAGATCTGGTTCTCTACACCATTGCCAGACATCCCAATAAACTGATGTCTTACTCTTTCTGCTTTTTCAGTTACACATGCTTGGCACTCCTGGAATCAGGTGTGGATCAAACCTTAGTCAACAGTAGCTTTGTGGACAAGTTCAAGCTAACCACTAATCCTTTGCAAATTAAAAATGTGGTTTTAGCTGATGAACACTACATTGCAGTGACAAGGGAGACTGCCCTCTTCTCTGTCATGCTTGAGTACCTGCACTCCATCATCCAAGGCCCTGTCATACACTTTCCCAAGTTTGACATTATACTGGAGTTAGACTTGTTACAAAAGAACAATTCTCACAAAGACTGGGCAACCTCAGTCCTGACCATTAAGCGTGAAGGTGTCAACCACCAGATCTACCCTGACTCAGTGGACCAACTCCTATGCAACCATGTCTTTGTACACATTACAGAAACCCTGGACAAAAGGAAAAACCTCAATACTATTGACTGGAACTCCTGTCAGTATAAGATCATACACTTCAAAGATCACCACAACACCACTACATCTCAAGATTGCAAAATTGTGGCACACCACCCAGAAATCTTCAAAGAAGCACTAACCAGGTTACCCCCAGAAAAACACATCCAACATTTTATTCAACTCAAGGGAGCTGTACCCAAATCACAACCTATCTGTTGTAAATTGCACAATTAATTCTATTTCAATATGGCCTTTGAATTGTGATAGTTGCAAAGATTTGGCTGGGTTTGCGTTTGACTGCAGAAATTCCTTGCCTTCTGCAAATGGGCCTGGTTCAATATCCACCCATTCTGGATTATTGTACCTTTCTGTGATTGATCCTGGTATGACCTCATCCCAACATGATCCCCTCAGCCACTCTGTCTTCCTAATGAGTGATCACCATTCTTGTCTACTATTTAAATAGAATCATTTCTCCTAATAAGGACAAGTTTATCCACATTTGTGTTGGCTTTTATAATCTTCAAGATTTTTCCTGTCTTTTCTGCCAAAAGGACTTTTACATCTTGTTTTCCAGAAAATTAAGGTGTGTGTCCTTAATTTTGCCCTGGAGGCTAACCCAAGGCTAGCTCTAAATCTCAAATCTTTTGTTATAAAAATTTCCTGCTGTGTCCTCCTGGATGTTGCACCCAGGAGCCAAACACAACAACATGGTGCTCACTACAGGGGCTGCAAGCTCCTCAGTTACCCTGTTCCCACGCGCATTCTCTGGTCTTTCTCCCTTTATTTATGAAGTACTTGATCAACCTAAAGTTTCTGGTCCCCCTATAGAAGAAGACATCACCAACGCCCCCTCAATTCCTATGGTATTGGTTCTGTCTCCTGGGCCTGTGTGGGCCCCCTTCCTGCTTTCTCTCTCAACTACAAGCAAGCTTGTGCTGCCGCCTGCTCCCTTCTTCATTCTGGCACTGCGGCTATGCACCCTATCCCTGGCCTCTGTCCTGGGTACGCTTCTGAGGACCTGTACTCCTTCCTTTTGGACTTTGTTCTCCCCCCCACTTTGATGGAATCCATGGATACAATTGGTGTGTTGGTCAACCAATTCATCCAACCTGCCCTATTTTACCACCAGCTTGCCTTAGGATCCCAGAATCAACTACTAGATGCCGTAGCCACCGCTGTCTTGAATAACCATGCTCAAAATATGGCCTATCAAGAATGGTCCCAAAGTTTCTTTGTGTGTATTTCTGACAACCAGCGCAATTCACTGGTGTCACAGAAGTACTTAACTGCCTCCCTGAACTCCCTTTGTTCCTTGCTCCCTGGTTACATAAAGGACCAACTATGCAAATTAGATGAACATCAGGCAGTGTGGCGTGAGCAAATTGAGGCCTTTCTGCTAAACCATTGCCAGGATTTTGAGACTCTGGTTAGTGAGCTTAATCAATTCAGGGAGCATGTTAACTCACAACTTGAATTGATAGGAGCTCATGTTGATACTTGGGGCTGCCATCTGCAGCATTAATACGGTTTGGATAAGTCTGCTCCAGGCAACACTCTATACCAGGTGCAAAATTATGTGGATGACAGGGTAGCGTCTATTGAGGAGACTCCTCCCGCTCCTCCTGTTGATATCCATCTGATTTTGAAATCAAGGTATGGGAGACAATCTCCAAACTAAAGGCTACCACTCAACGTCAAGATTATGTTCAGAACCCCCCTCCAGTCAAACCAATGCCTGAACCTTGTATTGCCTCCCTCACTGATCAAGTGGCTACCTTAAGAGGTGAAATCAAGTACTTAAGACAGCGCCTCTCAAATTCTGAAGGTTATTCATCTGAATCTGAAGATGAAGAGGAAGGTGAAGTTGTTAATACTCCTGCTCATGACAATCATGGTTGTTGCCCTGGTCTGGAAGGTCAACCCCAGGTCAACTGTGTGCGTGCATTAGATCAACTTGTAGAAGTGACAAATGATGTAGCTGATAGGCAAGATGCATTGCAAAGAGAGGTACAAAACCTCTCCTGCATTACTGAGACACTGAATGGACAAGTCATCCCCTTGGTTGCTCAGGCTACTTCTCTGGCTACTTGTGTCAATGGGATTGCTGACACCTTGGCAGTACAACAAATCAATATTGATGAACTTGAGACTGCTGCCGCCACTGCTAGGGATATTAGTGGACAGAACAGCTCTACCTTGGACACCCTAGAGAGAAGCCTTTGACTTCTCTGGGCTAAACAACCTGCTGCTGAATCTGAGTTTGAATGCAATCCTCATATTAATGTCTTCAACCCTTGTGAAAATAGTTAGTCCTTGTCCTTGTCTTTGTCTATCAACCCAAACTACAAACCAACCTTTAAGCAGATATTTGATCCAAAAACCTCTACCATTGCTGCCTTTATAACCATGTACAAAACTTCAATGTGTAGGTCTACTGACAAGCTCAATAAGGAACACATCCTCACCTGTCTTCATCCCACCTGTCAAGAAGTAGTGGTCCCCGAGCTCTCCTTCATAGTCACTTGGGAGGACATGAAGTGCCTCCTTATTGAGGAGTTTGGAGGAGATCTCAGCTTAGAGGTCAAGAAGGATGCATTTATGCACATTGCTTTTAAGCCCAAGGAAACCCTGGCTGAGTTTGTGGATGGTTTCTACATTGAAGGCCAGAAGTAAATCACTAGCCAACAGTTAACTCCTGGGAAGCATACACAGCTTATTCAAATGCTTTGAAGGTGAACCAGCTTCTATGCCTACACTTTAAGGCACACAAGGCTTTGCTCACATCTATGAAGAGCATTAAAACTCTCTTACAAGATATGCATTTGACCCATTGAGGTTTGGTGGTACGTGAAAATAAAGCCAGTAATTCAGGGACTACCTCTTGTACGCCGCACATAATGACCCTGGGTGCTGGTGGACAGGCTAAGAGGCAAGGCTGCCATAACTGTGGCAAAATTGGGCACCACTTGTGTACTTGCACTAATACTTGGTTGAGAGATTGTGATCCCAAGGAACAGGCAGGAAAAGAGAGGTCAGCTTAGAAATGGAGACGCTCTCTTATGACTAATCTCCCCTGTCTCCCCCTGATCCTCCATCCAATGAAGAAACTCCTTCTTCCTTTGGCCCAACTATCCTTCATCTATTTCAAAATCTCTCCAGTGATTCAGAGCTAGAAGAATCTGATAGTGAAGATTCTGATAGTTATGACTATTCTGTCTTGGCTGTTCCAGAAACTATCCCTGTACCATACAAATTTTACTCTGGGAAGACCACCACCACTTCCCAAGTACCTGCAAGTAAAGTTTAGTCCATGGTGGCTCGCCCTTACCTAGCTCAAGTCCATTGACCTCATGTCTTGGTTGATTCTTCTGAGGAAACAGCCAAGTTAGCCAAAGCTCTCTTCCAAAACATAACTGTAACTCTCCTGCTACAGACTGTATATAAGGAGATTCCTGCGTTACAGTGCATGCTAGCCAAATAGGAAAAGGAGCTAGAGGCTGTGCAATATGTGTTGGCAGTCTTGCTATCTTTGGGAAAGATACAACCCATGTGGAAGTATCAATCCAAAAGGTTAAGATCAAAGCCATCTTGGACACTGGTTCTCCAGTCAACGTGGTATCTTCAAAACTAATGAAGAAACTTAAGTTGGCTCCTGACCTCAACTACACACAGTTGTATGGCAAATCTGGCATGGCACAAACACAGGTCATTGATGCCTATTCTGCTCTACCCATTAGGTTTGGGAAACTCCTCATTGTGTCCCCCGCTGTAGTCCTCAAGAACAAAAGCTATGATCTCTTGGTTGGTACTCAATTCCTCCAAGAATATAACAGGATTGTAAACTTACAAGATGGATACCTTTTGCTCTTAGGATATGAGGTTCCTTTGATTTTTGAGGAACCTCCACGCCTCCCAGGAAAATGTCTTAAAACTTGCGTACTTGAGTACCCATGGGTAATTTTCTCTCTCAAGTATAGAACTCACTCCTCTAACATGCGCATCCCTCCTCCTTCCTACTCTGCAGAGGAAGGGGTACCTCTTCTTGCCCCAGCAGCTATCACCATCCCCCCAGGCTCTCAAGTGGTTATTGATTCCCAGATTTCTTATGAGCTACCTGAAAAGTTGTTCTTGGAACTTTACTCACCTGAATCCCTATGTTGTACAGAGCCCTTCCTGACCCTGGTATTCTAGATCAAACCCACAAAGAGCCCATACAATTACTGCTTGCCAACCTGACAGCCCTGCCCATGCAGGTGATCCAAGGCCAGGTTGTGGGACATGATTGTATACTGGGGGCAGAACAAGTGGCCTACCTCTACCCTTTTGGAACTTTCAGTTGTTTCAATCTACCTGAAGACAATCCCCAAGTTCTCTCCTGTTCACCGCTGCTGATTTTCCCCAACTGTCTCCTGTTCAAAAAAAAAGATGTGTTGGACTTACTCAATCAGTTCAGCAACATCTTTGCCTCTGGACCTACAGACTATGGCCTAGCTAACAGAGTCATCCATCAGATTGATACTGGGGATGTGCTCCCCTTTTGTGCCAAACCATACCGCTGTAGTAGGGTGGAGGATGCTCAGGTGTCATAAGAACTCAAGCAACTTCTGGACGCTGGGTTACTGGCTCCTTCCTCAAGTCCTTGGGCTTCCCTGCTACTGTTCCTCAATAGGAAGGATGGCAGATGTTGTATTGTAATGCACTATTGCTGCATGAAAGCTCTTACTAAGAAGGACTCATACACTTTGCCCAGAATTGACAATGCTCTCAGATGGCTGGGTGGTTCCAAGTTTTTCTCAGCCATGGATCTAGCTTCTGGAGACTGGCAAGTCAACTTATCTCCTAAAGATCAAGTAAAAGGCTGCACTTATTACTTCAGAAGACCTTTTTGAATACACTTGTATGCCCCAGGGGCTCTGCAATGCCCCTGCCACATTTCAACAAGCTAAGGACTCTATCCTACGAGACCTAAAGCTCTCTTGTGTCCTTGTGTACCTTGATGACATCACCGTATTCAGCGCTACCTTTACCAACTACTTGGAACACCTCAAGGCTGTCTTCATCAAGATCTGTGAAGCTGACTTGAAACTCAAACCCTCCAAGTGCTCCTTCTTTAAGGAACGTCTTGAATTCTTAGGTCATGAGGTCACTCAAACTGGAATCTGCCCCATGAATAACAAGGTGGAAGCCATTGACAAGATGCTACCTCCCACAAATCTTTGAGAGGTCAAGTATTCCTTTGTATGATTGACTACTATTGACAGTTCATACCTGACTTTGCTGAGCTAAGTGAACCCCTTGTCCAACTCCTCCACAATGTAGCCTTTGAATGAATTGACAGCCAACAACAAGCATTCAAAGCGTTGAAGGCCAAGCTCAAAGAGACATCTATCTTAGTATATCCTTATTATGATAAAGAGTTTATCTTGTATACTGACGCTAGTGGAGTAGCTGTGGGTGCCATTCTTGCCCAACTTGACAATGAAGGCGTGGATTGACCTGTAGCCTACTTGGTGAGGGTCCTCAATAAGCACAAGAAGAACTACAGCGTCACTGCAAAGGAATGCTTGGCAGTTTTGCATGTGGTGAAACAGTTTCATCACTACATTTGGGTCATTATTTGTTAGATTAAGCCAAGGCACCAGCTTAAGCATTTCAAAGCCTTTTAACTTCTTTGGTATCATTTAAGTCATAAACTTATGTTTTTTGAACATTAGTATAATGCTTAGTTTACTGAAGAAAAGTTTAATAGTGTAAAATATACAAATAATAGAAATAAATCTTATTTCTATCAGCTGTATTTTTTGCTAAAACCCTTTTTTCTATTTTAATAAGCCAAGAATTAAATATATGAGTTGCATGGGAGAGTATTAGCAGCCCCAAAGCTATAATTGCTATTACCTTATCTTTGGCTCATATAATTAATTTCTTAGTTATTTTTAGAAAAAAGTTGTTGTATTTAAAAGACTATTTACCCTATGTGAAATATAAGTTTTTGTTATGCGTCCAACTTCATGAACATGTCCTACTAATCTTTTAGTAGTATCAGCTCTCTTTGTTTCTCTGTCATCTGTGCAGAACTTTGCACAATAATTTATTTTGGAGTACTCCTTAACATCCTCAAATGTCAAAGGTGAAACATACAGCTCACCATCTTTCATTAAATATGAAAGATTAACATAAAATGCTTTGACTTCAAGCCAGCTTTTTTAGGCCTAGATTTTCTATCATAGATGTGAAAAAAGATTTTTTGGGAAACATCTGAATTATTTACAAGTGTCTCATATAGACCCTTTCTTTCTTCCTCTCTCTCAAAAACCATTTTGAGATCATTTATGTTTTTTATATACATCTTATTTTCCTTTTGTTTAAATATTTTAGATAATACACCAAAATGACCATCAACAATACTTTTGCCATGACACTCAACAAATCTATTAAACTTAATTGTTCCTTTAATAATTTTAGGTACCTCTTTAAAAAGATAATATAAGAATTCATAAGATCTGAAATGATTACCATTATCAGTCCAAACTTTAATATTTTTAATGTTCTTAAATTTATTATTTTTAAGCAGGCTTATCAAACACTGACCTGAAAACAAAGAGTCATGAGATAAAATTTCAGATAAAAAGTCATGACACTCATATTTATTTTTCTCATTTTCTTTAAAAGCAATTGCAAATCCTAATAAAGAAATAGGTATTTTCTCATAAAAACAATTGTTTGTCTCTATAGGACCCCCACCTATTTTAAAGTTTTCTTTATAGTCTATTACTATAACACATAAATTACTATCAAGATTATTTATATCACTAATATATTCTTTATTTTGATGCTTATAAAACTTTTCATGTAGGTCAATAGATTCCAAATTTTCTTTAATAGATTTAGGCAATGGCAACTTCTTTATACTCAAATCCTTTTTCTTCATTTCTAATGACTTTTTTAAGTTGCAAATGTTACACATATCAGTTTGCTTTTTGCTTTTAATTATATTATTAGGGATAAGCTTATAAAAAGTGGAAAGTGAAATAGAAATATTGTTTTTTATTTTCATATCTTTGTAAATTTCTTTTTTTGTTTTCAATAATGAGTATTTTATTTTAGTTGAGTATTCACTCAACTCTTTTTGTAATTCTTCACAAATCAATCCAGGGGATTTTTTTAGTGAATTGGCTAGTTGGAAATGAATTTTTTAATATATGTTTTAAAATATTTTTTATGTTTTCTTTCTTTACTGAATCATTTTTTCCTTTTTTATTTTTTGAATTTAATGATGCTTTTTTAGCATTTTTTCATTTTTTTAGAATATGAATACTCATTTTTTGTCATTTTAAATCCACAATCCCAAAGCTCTTTCAGACTGTAGCTTGATGTAACCAATGCTCTTAGGGAAGGAAGGTGCTTGGCAGGGGACTCTGACATCAATTCCTTTAGGTTGTTAAGGAAATCATCTGCCTTAGAATTTTGTATGACAGGTAAGAAGGTACTTTTTCCAAACTCTGTTTTTAATAAGAAATGCTCAACAAAGCTGTTAAGATCACTGCCAGCAGTAAAAAGGAATGCTTTTTTAAGCATATAGATTCTTTCTCTCTTAGTAGAAGCCCCCAGTGAGAAGAAGGGTATCATCTGAGGTGCAAACTTGATAGGTTTCATAATGATAGTGGTTGGGTTCCTTGGCTTGGTTCAGGCAGTTCTTGCTTGGAAATAGATGCGCAGTTATCAGAGAGGAGTAAAGGTGCAGATTGTAAAGTAAATTTCTGTAAAGTTGAGCTGTTTAAATACCATGTTAGCTGAGCTTTTGCACTACAGGCATAAATCCCCAACTGACCCCCAACTGATCTCCTAAATTTATCAATATCACTCCTGAAGTCTGATATCATTGTTTATTTACCCCTTTTTATATTCTGGTTAACTGTTGATATTTCCGCAAATAGTACTTCAATCTCGCTCAAACTAGTATCATTAGAAAGCCCTTAATCTCAGCTTTTGGAATTATTCTGCAACTTTATATTTCAATACCAATTTAGTATCTTGAAGTGGCTTTGAATGTAAGATTATAAAATTATTATTTGAAATAAAATATGCTAATTAACTCTTAAAGTATGATATTTTAATCAGTAAACTAAATTTAAAGTATAAATCATTATTTAGCTTACTTTTAGTAACCAACTCAAAAACCTTTTTTTAAATAAACTTAAGTTTATTATAACCTTTAACAGTTCTTAAAAAATGAACTTTATATATTTTAAATCTATCAAAACAAAATTTTTTTTCTAATCACATATAAATATTTGCTTGTATAATTAAATTTGTATCTTATTTTTATAGATACAATGACTAAGATCATTTCCCATTTAGTTCAAATAAATTTTAACCTTTATAAAATTTAATTAAATGAAGCAAGATTTTGATACATTCTTTTTATGTTTGAATTTTTTATACATATTATCTCTAGCATACAGTATAAAAATATAATTTTATTAAATAGTTGTATAAAGCTATTTTATTAATATTAAATACTTAAATTTTGAAAAGAAAAACTTTTACTCTCTTATAAGTTCTTATTATATATTTTCTATAAAATCTAACTTAAGAATAAATTACTTATGCTAAATGAGATCACTGAAATTTCAATAAAAGTTCAGTTTTAATTTTAGTTTTAGTTTTTTTTAACTTTTTACTAGATTTTTTTTAAAAAATCCAAAATTATTTAATATTTATTAAATATGCAAAAAAGCTATCTGCCCTCTTTTTAAAAAGAGGGATTCAAAAATTATTATATTTTAAATTAAATATTTTAAAAAAGCTAAGATTTTAGGCAACAATTTGATTTCCAACAAAAAGCATCATATCAGTTTTTATTGTATTTTTAGGTTGCTCTTTTTAGAATGATGTCATTTTGTACTAATCAGCTTTCAAGAAATAATGGTATATGAAATAAGATTGTTACTAGCTTTTAATACAGTTTAATTTAGCTGTAAGTAGAAAATGATTAATTTAATATAGGTTTTTATATTATAAAGATTAAATAAGATTTATTTTGATAAAACTGTTTTAATTATTTAAATTTATTGATAAGAAAATTAAAACAAAATTTTAAAGTTTTAAGTAGCACAGTTAATAGTAAACAGATTAATCTAACAAATAATGACCCAAATGTTGCATATGGATAAGACAAGGATCATCAATCAAAGTAACTAACAAACACACACATCTTGACAGCAGACTACTAATGGCAGATATTGATAGTGGAAGTGAAAATTTCATTTTTACAGTTATTTACGGCCCGTCAACCCACAAGGATAGAGCAACATTTTTTTCCCAACTCAGGAAGATTGAGTTCTCTCTGGACACGTTCTTTGTAGGGGACTTAAACTCTTGGCTGCTGTTGGCAGATAAGGCACCATCCATGTTTCTTCCAGACCATTCTGGTCTGTTTGGGGACTGGCAACAACGCTTAGGACTTGTTGACATTGCAAATTTTGAGGTGGGCTACCCTGCAAAAAATGTCCCAGATTAACCCTGTGGCAACAATTGAGTTTTCTGCCTCTCACATAGACTATATATTCATTTCCAGGGGCTTAGCGGCTGTGGCTTTTTGACAATCCCCAGTAGACATCCTTTGGTTTGATCACAGACTCCTCTGCATCACCATTAGGTTGGGAGACCATGTGACATGCGCATTGAGTCAATCACGCTTGCTCTCCAACAACTCAAACCAACAATGGATTAGCAGATCATTAGTGTGGACAATGAGATCAACAAAAAACTTGAGCGGGAGGCCCAATGGGCTTCAATTAAAGCCAATGTTAAGGAACAGATCTGAAAGGAATCTTCCCAACTCATGACTTCAAAGAAGGCTTACAAACAATGTATAATCAATACCATTAGACACCTGGAAGCAAACAGGCCAAAACAAAAAACCCAGGTTGAACGGCAGCCTGGCAAGCGATCCACAGAAAACTTGCCAAAATTGAGCAAAATCACTCCCACCTGGCCCACCTTCAGGCTGCAACCTCATTGGCAATTAGGGGCAAACAGCCCACCAAGGCCTTCATATTCATGTAAAAGATTAGGAGCGCACAGAGAACATTATCTAAGGTAGCTGATAAAGGTATAACACATACCTCAAAGGAAGGGGTGCTGTCTGCTACCCACACTTTCTACAGCAACCTATATGCCTCAGAAGGGGAACCAAATCCTACAGCCCTCAAAAAATGGTTAGAGGAGGTTCCTGCAACCCCCAAAACAAAAAGATCCTGAACATCCTATTAAAATGAAAGAGCTTGAAGAAGCCATCCACATGGCACCAAAACTGAAGGCCTCTGGGCCCAACAAATTGTCATATGAGTTCTACAAACACCATTTTTCTCTATTTGGGGCAATTCTTCTGGATGTTTTCAACACAGCCCTGAGACTGGGGTCAACCATACCCAGTGGAGGTAATGGTCTGACCATCCTGCTACACAAGAAGGGATCAAGAGCAGAGCTGAAGAATTGGCAGCCCATCACACTTCTGAACACTGACCAGAAACTGTTGAGCAAAATCCTGGTGGCTAGGATGTGCAGAATAATCCCTCTTGCCACACATCCTAACCAACATGGGTTTACTCCGGGCCGCAATATTGTCAACAATGTGAACACTATCACAAATATACTGCAGGACAAAGAGCAGCATAAGATTGCTATCTTCCTGGATCAAAGGAAGTCATTTGATATGGTATCATGGCCATACCTTGACATGTGCCTCTCATCTAACTTGGTCCCTGACACCTTAAGGACATGGCTGAAGTCCCTTCTACAGGAATCATCCATCCAAGTGGCAACATCCCATGGGGAGACAGATGAAATATTCTTATCCCAAGGCCTTTGACAAGGTGACCCCCTCAGCCCTCTTCTCTAAAATTTGGCCATTGACCCATGGATCAGCCACCTCAGCAACAAACTGTTGGGCTTGCGCACACATGGGCAGAATTCATTCACAATTAAAGCCTTTGCTAATGACTGTGTTGTAGGATTAGCCTCCAAAAGTGATGTGTCCATCTTTACAAAGGCGCTCAAGGACTACTCTGAACTCTCACAAGCCAAAGTGAACACCAATAAATCCCAGGCCATCATCTTAGGGAAGCCCAGGCTTTAGACCCCCTCTTGCCATAAAGCCAACCAGAGACCTGGTGTGCCATCTTGGCACATGGGTAAAGGTGGTAGGTTTTGACACACAGGTGGTGGAATTGGACATCCTTAATGCAGTCTTCCAATCCATGTCCTCTTGGCAGTACAACCTGGTAACCCAGATTAGCAGGGTCCAACTAGTAAATATACTTGGGTACTCAAAAGTATGGTACACTGCACAGTTCTTCTCTCTATCCCAACAAATCTTTTGCATTATCAATAAGATTGTACAACACACACGGTGGAGACCAAGTACTCAACCAGTTGCCACTACAAAGCTTATTGGCAACAAGCTCAGGGGCAGCCTAGGCTTATGTGATGTTTGCAGGGCCTCAGCCAAGATCTTTGGACATATAATGTACATGGTACTATCCACTCATGTGACAGAGCCCCACTGGACCAACACTTTTAGGACACAATGGGCCAGGGATCTTGGCCTGAACCCAGCTCACAAGCAACACACCCTTAACAACTGGCTTTCAAGGGTCACAACTGAGAGAGGCCCACACGGGATGGATCCTTTATGGAAAGCAATGCTCTCAACATATAACAAGTCTTGAAGTATCAGCTCATTCAGACCTTCAGCTGCCCATAGAGGCAGGGTAGGCCTGGTATGGCGCCCAATTTTCATGGGCCTCCCTGCTCACCCTGGGGAACCCATCCTGGAACCCCCAAGGCCAGTGGCAGTGCCAGAAATATTGGAGGTACTCCCACACAACAACACCAGTCTCAAGGCAAGCCTGTTATGGCAGTACTGCCATAAGGACATGATTAATCTCAAGATGCAGGCAAACACATGGAAGGTTCTCCGCAGGGTAAACTGTACACTGACTGCAGCAATTGCCCAAATCCCATCTGAAACAGATAGAGGGCAAACAACATAGTGACACACTGGTTCTTTAAATGCCCCCAGAGCATAAGAGTATGGCAAGTTGCCTGCGCAATTCTTTGGCCAGCACGCCCGTACTCCACACCCATGCAGGGGTTAGAAGTAGACTATTTCTTTATTAACACCCCCTCCAAAATCCCTGTGTCCTTCTGGGCGGCAATATTCTACACTACGTTGTTGGTAATCCATTCTTCTGTCATCAAATTGTTTGTCTCCACTCCCTGTCCAACACAAGCTCCAAACTCCCTCTTGGGGCACAAACTTGGGTGGATTATAAGCCAGGTCTCTTTTGGCAACCCATCCAGTGCATTGTGCTGGGAGCTAGCAGACAAATGGTCATCAATCCCTGGCTTGATCCTGTTTCCAGAGTAAAAACAGGAAGCCTTTGTCCTCCCAGAAGTGATACAGATGCCCCTCACCCCTCCTCCTCTCCCTCAAAGTTTTTCTCTGGGCCCTCTGGTTTCCTTGACTCCTCCCTCTTATACCTTCACTTTTTTCTTTGCTTGATCATTCCTTTATGGCACTATGAACTTGTTGTACCAGTCAGAGATGTCTGGGCAACTTGAATAAATGAACTTTGGATGACCAACACCCCTGCAACAATTTTCACCATGATGAACCAAGCGCTGAATGGCCTCTCAAATATATTATGCTACCTTGACAATATCATTATATTCTTAAAAACAAAAGAGGAACACCTCATGCATGTCTGCAAGACACTCAATTGACTTGCAAAGCACAAACTTTACGCAAAACCAAGTAAGTGCCAATTTATGGAAAAGGAATTCCTGTTCTTGGTCCACATTGTCTCTGACAGTGGCATCAAAGCAGATCCAGAAAAAATTAAAGCCATAAATAACATGCAACGCCCCACCTCTTTTAAACAAGTTGGATGCTTTCTGAGAATGGTAGCTTACCCAAGGAAATACATCAAAGACTGTGGGAAACTAACTGCACCAATCAATGACTTAACCAAGGGTAATGCCAAAAAGAAATTCATCTGGACACCAGAATGAAAAGAATTTCCAACTATTGAAACAAGCTTTGATTGAAGCACCAATCTTGAAATGTCCTAATAACAACAGGTGCTACAAGCTCAAGTCAGATGCCAGTGACATTGCTATTGGTGCAGTTCTACGCATCTGCCAGCCAGGGCAGCAAGACTTCCTGCCAGTATGTTACAAAAGTAGAAAAATAACCAATACTGAGCAGAGATACCCAATACACAATAAGGAGTTACTTGCAATATATCACAAATAAAGAAATGGAGATGCTATCTAGAAGGACATTTAAACGTCCAAGTACTAACTGACCATAAATCCTTAATATATTTCAAAACTCAGAACACACTTAAACGGCAACAAGCCAAATGGATGTCCCTGCCAGAACAGCTTAATTTAGACACCCATACAAAAGGGGGTCAGAGCTGGTCACAGCTGATGCTCTCTCTAGGCTATATCAGCCAAGAGAAGATTATCCTGACCACCTGGAACCTGACTGGCAAAACTATATAATACTGAGTATAAAACCAAAGGGAAAGACCCCTCAACACACCAACTAACCCATAATACATCAGTAAGGAACAAAAAATATTTCCATGAATCAAATGGCACTGTATACCAAATCATTAAAGATAAACATGTCCCCTACATCCCACTTGCACAAAGAGTTGATACTATAAAAAGACATCACCATCTACTAGTACATACAAAGGCTAACAACCCTATACCTCACGTTAAAAGAGAAAGTATGGTGGCCCAATCTTAAACAAGATATAATTGATGTTCTGAAAAAGTGCACAGTATGTAAGAAATACGCCAGCACAAAGGCTTCCCAGCCAATGGTTAACCCAGTACCTGACCCTGAACCATTCAAGGTTTGGGGACTGGATGTGGTGGGCCCCTTCCCAGAAACAAAGACAAATCAACATTTACTAATTGTAGCCATTGACTTTGCTACACACTGGCCCATCTGCTGGGCAACAAAGGACCACAAAGCAAAAACAATAAACTGATTAATTAACAAAGCAATCATAGCTGACTATGGTACTCCATACTACATAATGATCAATGGAGCCACAGAGCTATCAGGTCATGTAGTAAAAAAAAATTTGGAAGCAAAAAATACCAAACATTCCACATCCTTGCCCTACAGGCCACAGGCCAACAGCAAAGTTGAATACCTAAATGTCAGCCTTATCAGAACCCTCAAGGAAATAGTGGATGGCAAAGCCAAGAACACATGTCCATTATATGTGAAGCATGCATTATTAGTATCCCAGGTCTGCACTAATCAAGGGACAGGCTACTCACTGGTTTATCTAACATACAGATTCAAACCAGATATAGTCACCTGCAATAACCAGCCAAAAGTGAAAATCCCCCTGGTGAAACCCCCCACAGTAGAACAAGTACCAACTCTACAACACATACACCTCAAAGCTAAAATAGCAGAAATAAAAAGGCTCAAAACACAAAAGGTAACCTCAAAAGAGGAACCTCTTCCCATTTACTCCCCTTTCTGGGTTCTAGCTGGCAACAGAAAGAAACTAGACTCAGTAAAAGTGGACCAGGAAGTATCATAAAGTACAGACCAGACAGAAACACCTATCTAGTGAAGTTCCAAGGTTCCAAAAACCCTGTTGTTAAGAAATACCACAGAACCTGTCTCTTCCTCAGTAAAGGAGAACACTTAACCCAACGGGTACCAACTAGCAAACAACTCCAGGAATATCAGGCGGCAGCTGTCAAGACAAAGCTCCCTTCTGACTTAACAGAGTAACCCCTTAAGGGATGTGTGTGTCAAGGGTCTGGATATACAAGTGTTCTGGCTACTGCCAACTCACTTAACATCCAGTCATTGCCCAATTCAGCACCCTCCAAATATACAGTTTGATATACTGGAAATAGCAATCAAGCAATATCACATGACTTTCCAAGTATCCAGTGACTTGAACCCATCTTGCACATGACCAACCCCTAGGTTTGATCCAACTAAATCTCCGCCATAGCTAAAGCTATATAAGTATAAAATATTATCCAGAAAATATACTTCTCTTCTTTCTCAATTCCACATTTGAAGTTTCCCTAAAAGGTGCTCCTCATTACTATCAATGCCCTCATCAGAGGCAGGAGAATAAGGAAGGAATCCTTGATCCCCCCTGAAGACCAGAGAACTGTTTCACTTCACTACTATGAGCAGTTGACTCTCCCTACTATAGAAGTTACACATGAGAGTGATAGCACCAAGAAAATGGCACAAATCCTCAAGTCTGTCAATGTCTCTGCTTCTCTGGATGCCCTCAAGAGATCCAGCCCTACCTTGTGTACAGCTTTGGAGGAATTCCTTAGTAAATACAAGGATATAGATGTCTATTGAGTAACATCCTCTAGCAATGGATTTGATAGAACAGACTGTACCTACAATATTGTAAAATATGAAGCCTGGGTGCTGATTTATACAAATAGTTAGTCTAATACTTCTGTTGTAACTGTGCTGTTTTAGAAGAGTTAAAAGGGAGAAAATATCTGGAAACTATATAATAATTTTTATTAAGAGATAGTATTTTATAGTTATTATGGATTGTGGATAACAGGAACATGATAGCCTTGATCACACAGTGGGATGATGAAGGGAGTGGCTTGATCCTAGTAATGATTCAAGCGCCAAAACAAGGTATCCACTGTAAGGGATCATCATCTGTTCATGTTGTTGGATTTGGTAATTTGAGTTGACTTCCTAGTCTGGCTTTGAGTGACTGGGTAATTGGATTGCAGGTCACAAACCTGCTTACTTGGAACCTTGCTGGCGGGTCAAGCCTGCTGTTTTGACACCCCCCAACTGAAGGTTGGCCTCCTCTGGGGGTAGGTTGTCAGGGAGGTCATCAGGAGCCCAGGCGCCATACTGGACTAGCTGTTGTTCTGTGGCAGGTAGGGCAGTCTTGCACTGTTTTTTTCTTGCTTTACAGGGTCTCAGGCAATCATGGTGCAGGACCTTGTCCTGTTTACGTTTCCCAAGTCCTTGCACAAGGTAAGTGTTATTTTTGTTTACCTTTAAGATGATTGCTGGACCCACTTTCTTGGGTTATAGTTTACTTTTGTCAACGTTCATGACCCAAACTTTGTCACCAACTTCATGTCTGTTCTGGATGGAGACAAATGTCTTTTCTAGAAGTTTGTTTTCTCTCTCTGTTTGATCACCATTGGCATCTATGACCTGGGGATCTGAGCAAGGGGGGACCTGGCTTGGGATTTACAGCCTGAGTCCTGATAATGCCTAAATGATATTGGGCTATGTGCTGTATACCAACTCAAAAGGGCTTTTCACGGAGGATCTTTTCACACAAGTTCTGCATACAAACAGTGCAGTTGATAATTTTTTATAACAGTCCTAAGGTCTTCTGGCAATGAGTTTGACTAAGGCTTGCACAAGGCTGCAATTTAGTTGCTCCACGCGCCCATTGGCCTGAGGAATATAAGGTGTTGTACTGTATACTTGATCCTGTTTTTTGTGAGATATACATTGGTGTCTTTAGAGGTCAATTCCTTGCCTCCATTGGTTATCAGGAGTTCTGACTTTCCAAACTTGCTGATGATTTCCTTTCCTACAAATTGGTGTATATCATTACTGTGACCGTACAACAGTCACTATTGAGTATTTAGACAAATAAATGCTCTGAAATATAAAGTTATTTCTGTTTTTCTGATTATTGCATGTAGATAGGTTGGATTGGAAGTCTTAAGGTCAAGATTCCTGAAAACTAGATATCTAGGTTCAATAAAAGAACAGAAGGCAAATTGGCTGAGTCAATCTGGGAGACTGGGTGTCTCAAAAACGGTTTAATTAATTGGGAAGATTAATTAATAAATACACGGGAATATAAGTAATGGACATTTAATTTTATTGGTTAAATTGCCTTTAATGTGTCAAGAAGTTTGGTTAAGGTTAATAAAAAGTAACCCCACAAAATTTGGATTGAAAGTGCCATTTTGGCAAATTTATTAGGTTAGAAGCACCACTTAATGGATTTGAGAAGCACTGAGGCGCCGCCCAGTGAATTTTTCAGACGCTGGGGCACTGCAGCACTGCCTGGGAAAATTGCTGGGTGCCACAGTGGTACCTATTTGAGTTTCAAAGCATTTTATTGGGTTTTAAGGCAAAAAAATCATTAAATGCAAAGATAAATAAATAAAGGCAATGATGTCTAGGGATTCAAGTTTAATCAGCTGTTTCCCAGTTGGAACATTGATAGCTGAGTTTTGGAATGTGTAATCCACAGGGTTTTGGCACCAGGAGCTGAGGAAGCTCCATGCTGAATTGATACATTGGGATGAATGGAGTCATGTGACTCCTTCTCATTGTAGCTTGATTCTCATAGGTTGAGAAATATTGTTGATTTTTTAGGTAAAGATCTAGGTTTAAATGACTCAAATGTCATAGACCATGTGATATGAATCATAGGTTAATTCAAGAACCAGAGGGGTTTTTAGCCAAATATGTCCCATATGGTATATAAGCAAGAACAGCTAAACTTTAATAAAGATATATTGTTGATTTTGATGCTTTCCCCTCAACTACCTTTTCAATTATTATGTCTTCTTTGTTAAATTCTGAAAGGGTCAAATTTGGAGTACTTTGTGTGGAAACTGCTATAGCCAGGAAAGAGGTTCCTACAAGTTTTTTGGAGAAAGCTTGGGCAAGCTTGGAGGTCACCAAGACTGTGCCTGAGGAGTCCTTGGTGGAAGTAAAGGCTGTGTTTAAAGAGTTATACTCCAATTACTTTGCAAAGAAGGGAATCCCGCCCAAGGAAACCAAATCTATGTATGGGATTCCTGGAACCTGCTATTAGGATGGGACTAAATCTTACAACAAGTGAAAGCAAAGGTAAATTGTGAAATTGAGGCTTTAAGGGCAAGGGAGGAAAAGAGTGCTGAGATCATGGACTGCTGGCAGGATGATAACAAAGCGTTGTCCCATAAAATTGCCTCCCTGGAGACAAAGCTCCTCAAAGCTTTGTCACAGGAAGGCAATGGCAATAAGAGTCAAGGGCAGGATAATGGTAGGATGAACTGGTTGGACCTGATCCATCACAATTACTGGTGTGTGTTTTTACTGCTTGGGCCACTGGCCAGCGGGTGGCAAAGTCTATTGCCGTAATGATATATTTCTTTTTGTTTTTTTCCCTGGCATGGGGCCCACAATGTCAAGAGCCCATAATTTGAAGAGTGATTGCATGCAGATATGCAGTACTGACTTAGGTGGGGTCTCACTTCTTGCAAACCTTTTGCATACTTTGCATTGTTCTAAGACTTCTTGGACATCTCAATACAGAGTTGGCCACCATGCCTTATGTTTGAAGATTTAATAGAGATTGTGACTCTTTGTGTGTCCTAGGTCCCTATGGTAACGCAGGATGGTGTCCACTTGCTGATGAATGAGAACATATGGGATGGTGGTCCCATTGAAAAAATTTTGATACAAAGTCCTGTACACGTCTGTAAATAGGTTTTAATTCTCAAATACTGTTTTCTTTGTTACGTCTGTGATGCTGGGGAGAAAAACTTCATCTTTTTTGAAGTACCAGGAGAGGCCAGTCTGGGTTGAGCCCATTTTCTTGTCTTGTGGCTTGGACGTACAGGCGTGAGAGTGTGTCTGCCATGGCAAGCTCTGGACCAGGCTTGTACTTTATGAGCATATTGAATCTCTATAAGAGTTCCATCCAGCAAGCTTGGCAACAAAACAGGTTTGCTTGGGTTTTGAAATATATGAGCAACTTATGGTCAGTCAATGCTGTGAATTCCTCCTGTTGCTCTAAATAACAGCTCCATTTGACTAGATAGTATACAATGGCCAACAACTCTATGTTGTGGATAGGGTATTGGTACTTGCTGTCTGTCAATTTTTGCAATTTGTAGGCTACAGGTAGGGAGTTGCCATTATTGTTTTTGATTTTTAATACTCCACCAATGGATGCGTCCAAGGCCTCTGTTTCCATTTGGTATTCCCCATCTTGTTTGGGGTACTGTAGGATAGGCACTGTTGTGAATTTCTCCTTGAGATGTATTAAGCAGAGGTTGTATTGGGGGTCCATACAAAGTTGGATTTGATGCCAGTTATGGCAGATAGAGGTGCAGTTAAACGCTGCAGTCAGGTATGAAGCATGTATGTAGGCCACCATCCTCAAGAAGGTGCAGAGTTCTGGCTTGTCCTTGGGCAATATCATCTTGAAGATGGCCTGTATCTTCTGACTGTTGGGTTTATTGCCGTCTTTTGAGACTATTGTCCCAAGAAGGGTAGTTGCTTGCAGAAGAACTGGCATTTGAGGGTTTGACTAATAGCTTGTGTTGTGTTAGGATGTCAAAGACTGCTTCCAGGTCCTTGTTGTGCTGTTCCATCAATATGCTATAGACAATAATGTTGGCCAGGTAGACCAAGGCATATTTGCCTATGTGGGGAACAAACACCTTGTTCATGAAGGTCACAAAGGTCAAGGGGGTGTTGGTCATGCTGAAATTGAGTACCACATATTTTTATATGCCATACTTTGTCTGGAAGGCTGTTGCGGAGATATCTTCCTCCTTGATACGGATCTGGTTGTATCCTGCAGTTAAGTCAATCTTGGAGAAGACTGTCGAGCCGCCCAGGGCATGAAAGAGGTTGTTGATGAGTGGTAGTGGGTAACAATTATTGATGGTAACTTTGTTTAGAGCTTGGTAGTCTGTGATCAGGCGCTGGGTACCATCCTTCTTGACCACAAAGAAGATAGAGGGTCCAAAGGGGATTTTGAGGGATGTATAAGTCCTTTCTTCAAGACCTCTTTAAGGTAGGCGCATAAGGTGTTGTCTTCATTTGGGGTCAGGCAGTAGATGGTGTTGTGTTTGGCTCCTGGGGACAACATCCAGAAGGACACAGTGGGAAATCTTTATAACAAAATATTTGAGGTTTGAAACTAGTTTTTGGTTAGCCTTAAGGGCAAAATTAAGGGCACATATCTTAATTTCCTGGAAAACAAGATGTAAAAGTCCTTTTGGCAGAAAGGACAGAAAAAAGCTTGAAGATTATAAAAGCTAACACAAATGTGGATAAACTTGTCTTTATTAGGAGAAATGATTCTACTTAAATAGTAGACAAGGAACAGTGATCACTCATTAGGAAGACAGAGTGGCTGAGGGGGTCACATTGAGATGAGGTCATACCAGGATCAATCACAGACAGGTAAAGAAATCCGGAATGGGTGGATATTAAACCAGACCCATTTGCAGAAGGCAAGGAATTTCCGAACTTGAAAGCAAACCCAGCCAAATCTTTGCAGCTTCAATATTCAAAGGCCATATCAAAATAGCATTAATTGCACAATTTATGACATCTCCCCCCTCAAGATTGAACACAGGGAGTTGATATTTGCGGAGAAAATTGGAGTGAACACAGGCAAAAGGACTTCCAGAAGACAGAAGTTTCACAGTATACTCAACAACCTTTTTAAAGGTGACCTCACAGGGCCCAACCCAGAGGGAATCAGGTTATGGGCTCTACCACCTGTACAATTCTGGTAGTAGAGAACTAGATCACCTGTTTGATACTTGGGGAGGGAGGCTCTAGAAGAATTGGATGGGGAAAGCTCCAAAGCCTTAACCTTATAAGCAGTGTAATAGGCTGTTGCTTGGATGTCAATATACAATTGGTTAAGTCTTTAATATGGGCCTCGGGATTTGCAGAACATCAAATTTAATCAAGGGGGGTCCCAAGATTGAGGGGGTAGCAGCCTCACGTCTGTATAGCATGGCAAAAGGGGATTGGCCAGTCACTCAATGTCTACTGAGTTGTTAAGCAAAGAGGACAGCAGGGAGGAACATATCCCAATTGGCAGCATTGGAGAGCGTGATTTTCCTCATTATAGACACCAGGGTGAAGTTTGCTTATTCAACAGTTGCATTGGTTGATGGGTTATAAGGCGTGAAGATAATTGGTGAGTCCCCATAGCTTTGACAAAAGAAGTGATGAGGCGAGCATTAAAGTTGGTACCATTTTCAGAAAGCAGGATTTGAGGGCAACCATGTTGATAGAAAATGTATTTAGCAAGAAAGTAGCCGTGGTCTTAGCAGTTATATCTTTTGTTGCTCTGGTTCAACCCACTTGCTAAAGTGGTCTACAGCAACCAAGATAAACCAACATCCTGACCTAGACCAAGGGAAAGGCCCAACAGCATCAATACTCACCATGTGGAAGGCATGTTTTGGAGGAATGAGTTTGAACTGGTGTTGGGACAGGCAAGGGCATTGGAGCTGACAGGAATGACAGGAGGCAAGGACAAAGGGATCAGGAGGCGCATGTTTTCCCAATAGAAGTTTTTGCAAAACCAGTCATGAGTCTTTTCTATGCCCCCATGGCCAGTGTCAATATGTTCTTGGAGGATAATGGCTATCCTCATGCTAGGGCCGATGTAGGGTAGGTAGGCCTTGTTAACCTTTTTGAAGAGCTGTCTATCACAAATTACAGTGTTCTTGGATAGAGTCTGTAACGCCAAGCAAATGTCTTCTGGCTCAGCGGTCCAAGAGTCAGGATACCCTATTAACTTGTACAGACAATCAGCGTCAGTGGGATGGATAGATAGGATTGGCATTCTTGACAGGCCATCAGCATTATGATGTTGGGCCCCAGGACAGTGTATCACAGCAAAACATACCCTTGTAGACACAGAGCCCAACGCGCTAGTTGACCTTCAGGTTCCTTTAGCTGTTGCAGCCATTTGAGGGAGGAGTGATCTGTGACCACTGTGAAGTGGGTCCCATAAATGGGTCATTATTTGTTAGATTAATCTGTTTACTATTAACTGTGCTACTTAAAACTTTAAAATTTTGTTTTAATTTTCTTATCAATAAATTTAAATAATTAAAACAGTTTTATCAAAATAAATCTTATTTAATCTTTATAATATAAAAACCTATATTAAATTAATCATTTTCTACTTACAGCTAAATTAAACTGTATTAAAAGCTAGTAACAATCTTATTTCATATACCATTATTTCTTGAAAGCTGATTAGTACAAAATGACATCATTCTAAAAAGAGCAACCTAAAAATACAATAAAAACTGATATGATGCTTTTTGTTGGAAATCAAATTGTTGCCTAAAATCTTAGCTTTTTTAAAATATTTAATTTAAAATATAATAATTTTTGAATCCCTCTTTTTAAAAAGAGGGCAGATAGCTTTTTTGCATATTTAATAAATATTAAATAATTTTGGATTTTTTAAAAAAAATCTAGTAAAAAGTTAAAAAAAACTAAAACTAAAATTAAAACTGAACTTTTATTGAAATTTCAGTGATCTCATTTAGCATAAGTAATTTATTCTTAAGTTAGATTTTATAGAAAATATATAATAAGAACTTATAAGAGAGTAAAAGTTTTTCTTTTCAAAATTTAAGTATTTAATATTAATAAAATAGCTTTATACAACTATTTAATAAAATTATATTTTTATACTGTATGCTAGAGATAATATGTATAAAAAATTCAAACATAAAAAGAATGTATCAAAATCTTGCTTCATTTAATTAAATTTTATAAAGGTTAAAATTTATTTGAACTAAATGGGAAATGATCTTAGTCATTGTATCTATAAAAATAAGATACAAATTTAATTATACAAGCAAATATTTATATGTGATTAGAAAAAAAATTTTGTTTTGATAGATTTAAAATATATAAAGTTCATTTTTTAAGAACTGTTAAAGGTTATAATAAACTTAAGTTTATTTAAAAAAAGGTTTTTGAGTTGGTTACTAAAAGTAAGCTAAATAATGATTTATACTTTAAATTTAGTTTACTGATTAAAATATCATACTTTAAGAGTTAATTAGCATATTTTATTTCAAATAATAATTTTATAATCTTACATTCAAAGCCACTTCAAGATACTAAATTGGTATTGAAATATAAAGTTGCAGAATAATTCCAAAAGCTGAGATTAAGGGCTTTCTAATGATACTAGTTTGAGCGAGATTGAAGTACTATTTGCGGAAATATCAACAGTTAACCAGAATATAAAAAGGGGTAAATAAACAATGATATCAGACTTCAGGAGTGATATTGATAAATTTAGGAGATCAGTTGGGGGTCAGTTGGGGATTTATGCCTGTAGTGCAAAAGCTCAGCTAACATGGTATTTAAACAGCTCAACTTTACAGAAATTTACTTTACAATCTGCACCTTTACTCCTCTCTGATAACTGCGCATCTATTTCCAAGCAAGAACTGCCTGAACCAAGCCAAGGAACCCAACCACTATCATTATGAAACCTATCAAGTTTGCACCTCAGATGATACCCTTCTTCTCACTGGGGGCTTCTACTAAGAGAGAAAGAATCTATATGCTTAAAAAAGCATTCCTTTTTACTGCTGGCAGTGATCTTAACAGCTTTGTTGAGCATTTCTTATTAAAAACAGAGTTTGGAAAAAGTACCTTCTTACCTGTCATACAAAATTCTAAGGCAGATGATTTCCTTAACAACCTAAAGGAATTGATGTCAGAGTCCCCTGCCAAGCACCTTCCTTCCCTAAGAGCATTGGTTACATCAAGCTACAGTCTGAAAGAGCTTTGGGATTGTGGATTTAAAATGACAAAAAATGAGTATTCATATTCTAAAAAAATGAAAAAATGCTAAAAAAGCATCATTAAATTCAAAAAATAAAAAAGGAAAAAATGATTCAGTAAAGAAAGAAAACATAAAAAATATTTTAAAACATATATTAAAAAATTCATTTCCAACTAGCCAATTCACTAAAAAAATCCCCTGGATTGATTTGTGAAGAATTACAAAAAGAGTTGAGTGAATACTCAACTAAAATAAAATACTCATTATTGAAAACAAAAAAAGAAATTTACAAAGATATGAAAATAAAAAACAATATTTCTATTTCACTTTCCACTTTTTATAAGCTTATCCCTAATAATATAATTAAAAGCAAAAAGCAAACTGATATGTGTAACATTTGCAACTTAAAAAAGTCATTAGAAATGAAGAAAAAGGATTTGAGTATAAAGAAGTTGCCATTGCCTAAATCTATTAAAGAAAATTTGGAATCTATTGACCTACATGAAAAGTTTTATAAGCATCAAAATAAAGAATATATTAGTGATATAAATAATCTTGATAGTAATTTATGTGTTATAGTAATAGACTATAAAGAAAACTTTAAAATAGGTGGGGGTCCTATAGAGACAAACAATTGTTTTTATGAGAAAATACCTATTTCTTTATTAGGATTTGCAATTGCTTTTAAAGAAAATGAGAAAAATAAATATGAGTGTCATGACTTTTTATCTGAAATTTTATCTCATGACTCTTTGTTTTCAGGTCAGTGTTTGATAAGCCTGCTTAAAAATAATAAATTTAAGAACATTAAAAATATTAAAGTTTGGACTGATAATGGTAATCATTTCAGATCTTATGAATTCTTATATTATCTTTTTAAAGAGGTACCTAAAATTATTAAAGGAACAATTAAGTTTAATAGATTTGTTGAGTGTCATGGCAAAAGTATTGTTGATGGTCATTTTGGTGTATTATCTAAAATATTTAAACAAAAGGAAAATAAGATGTATATAAAAAACATAAATGATCTCAAAATGGTTTTTGAGAGAGAGGAAGAAAGAAAGGGTCTATATGAGACACTTGTAAATAATTCAGATGTTTCCCAAAAAATCTTTTTTCACATCTATGATAGAAAATCTAGGCCTAAAAAAAGCTGGCTTGAAGTCAAAGCATTTTATGTTAATCTTTCATATTTAATGAAAGATGGTGAGCTGTATGTTTCACCTTTGACATTTGAGGATGTTAAGGAGTACTCCAAAATAAATTATTGTGCAAAGTTCTGCACAGATGACAGAGAAACAAAGAGAGCTGATACTACTAAAAGATTAGTAGGACATGTTCATGAAGTTGGACGCATAACAAAAACTTATATTTCACATAGGGTAAATAGTCTTTTAAATACAACAACTTTTTTCTAAAAATAACTAAGAAATTAATTATATGAGCCAAAGATAAGGTAATAGCAATTATAGCTTTGGGGCTGCTAATACTCTCCCATGCAACTCATATATTTAATTCTTGGCTTATTAAAATAGAAAAAAGGGTTTTAGCAAAAAATACAGCTGATAGAAATAAGATTTATTTCTATTATTTGTATATTTTACACTATTAAACTTTTCTTCAGTAAACTAAGCATTATACTAATGTTCAAAAAACATAAGTTTATGACTTAAATGATACCAAAGAAGTTAAAAGGCTTTGAAATGCTTAAGCTGGTGCCTTGGCTTAATCTAACAAATAATGACCCATTTCATGGACTAAAGGGTGGTGTGGGGTAGCATGAGCCTCTGAAAACTGGGCATGGCCTTGGAGCTGCAGTTGACTTCAGTCAAGCCAACCAGATCAGCCTTGAGGGAGAGCAGGACATTTCTTTTCTTAGCCTGGGACTATGGCAAGAAAATCCTGCAATGTTGAGGGTCCCTCTTTTAATTGCAGATCCAGTAGCCACTATGCCAATGTGGCCCCACCGCCAGTGGGACCACTATTGTCATTGGCTACTGAGTCCTTGGGTTTTTACTTGCTTTAGACTTGTTTGGCTCCTCAATTGGGTATGGGGATGGCTTGATTGCTGCAGAAAGTTTATACTGGACCTTGTGTTGTGATCTGCCACCCTCCTGTGTGGAAATTGTGTGAATATGGTTGGATGTGTCCTGGTCCTGTGCTTGTTGCATATTCTCTTGGGCTGCTGTGGTAGAGGGGCTATCCAATAGAACTTGGGCTGCGTTTCCCAGGGGTTCCTGATCCAACTTGGAAGGATTTTTTATTGGCTCATTCATTTTAAGGGCATTAATAGATTGGTCCTTTGATCATGTATTTGGGTGATCTGTGGTGCCTCTGCCTGGACAGATTCAGATACCACTATTGGTTGAGACTGAGGCTGGGTTTGGGCTTTTGCATGAGCCTTTTTCTGGTGCAACTTGATTGGCTTGACCACCTCATACTCAGCCATGGTGCCCCATGCCAAGGCTACAAGAGCATTGGTCTGGGTACCAGTTGGCTCAGTATTCTGGGGCTCTTTGGGGGTGTCTTGTTCTGCGGCCTGGACTCCTGCTATGATTGTAGGACATAGAGCCTCCTTGTGGCTAAGAGCAGAGCATAGCGCGCAAATGGGCAGGGTTTGCTCTGGACACCTTGAACTCACCACTCAGTGTACCATCAATTTTTCAAAATAGTTGCACGGCGTAGAAATGGACAAAATTCTGCTATTTTCATATGGTTTGATCATAGCCATTGCCTTTGCTTTGGTCAGGTGCCCCATGTAGGGGTTTTTTACCATCTCACACTGCACAATTTTTCCGTACTTGAACAGCCCTTCCTTAAGCTGAGATTCCACTATCAAAACAGCAGGTTCAACCCGCCAGCAAGGTTCCAAACAAGCAGGTTTGTGACCTGCAATCAAATTACCTGGCCATTTGAATCCAGACTAGGAAGTCAACTCAAATTACCATATCCAACAACATGAACAGATGATGATCCTTTATGGTGGATACCTTGTTTTGGCGCTTGAACCATTACCAGGATAAGCTGCCCCCTTCACCATCCAGCTGTGTGATCTACACAATTATTTCCCTGTTATCCTTGATTCATATTGACTATATAATCACTATCTCTCAATAAAGATTATTATCTAGCTTCTAAATATTTTCCCCTTGTAACTCTTCTAAAACAGCACAGTTACAACACCACCTCCTCTCTAGGCATGTCTAAAGGCAGGACTTCAAAGGACATGAAGAGTTTAGTGTCCTGGTTAAATCTGGTGTGGGTGGTGGGCAGGACTGTCTGGGTCTTCTTCCCCTTGGGATCAGAAATCTCAAGAGTGAAAATCTCTTCCGCTGCCTGATCTGCATCTTCCTTACAGAGGAAGCCAAGATCAAAGAAGTCCTTAAGAGGGCTTTGGTGGAGGGACACCTCCTTTGGATATGCTGCGGCTATTGCCTTGGCTGCCTCCTGGAACTTGGTGGGGTCGCCTCTGAAGTTGACTCTGATCCCATGGGGGAAAGAGGACTTGGGAAGGGCTCTGGTGATGTCCTGAAACCATTGTTCAGAAGTGATGAACTTGTTTCACCCTTCAGATGGCACAAAGGGTTCTTTCTTGGTTGTTCTGACAAAGTATGCCAGTTGGTCCATGACAGGGCGCTTCTGATCCTGGACCACCTTGGCCCAGGATCTAGTGTTGTTATTTTTCACACCTTTCTTTTAATAAAAGCCTTGTTTAAACTCAGACTCTTATGCGCTTATCACTTGCTTTTAAATTATCAATTCCAAAAACTGAGACTGAGCTGATCAAGAAAGTTGTCATCCCATAGTTCATTTATTCACGTTACCCAGACATTTCTGACTGGTACAACAAGCCCATAGGGCCAAAAGGAATGATCAAAAGTCTCATTTACAATGTAAAAAAAGGAATAAGGGGACAAGGAAACCTGCAGGGCAGGGGGGAAACCTTGTGTGAGAGGAAAGATTATGAAGAGTAAGAGTACTTTGAGCTATATTAATCCCATTTTGGGGTAGCATAACTTTTAGTTATTTTGGAATAGTGGATGCCGTCAGGCCCAGATTGAATTGTTATTAAACCCAGGGATAAAGGGCCAGGCAAACTTTGGGCCTTTGGCCTGCATTTTTTTGGTCCTTGATTCTGACAAGGAGCGCCTTTTTGGGGAAGCATCAAATATGGAATTAAGATAAAGAGAAGTATATTTTCTGGGGTAATACTTGACTTACATAGACTTGACTGTAGCGGGGATTTAGTTGGATTGAACCTAGGGGTGGTTCATGTGCTAGATGGGTTTGAGTCACTAGATACTTGGACAGCCAGGTGATATTGCTTGGTTACCATTCTTGGTATTACAAACGGTATATTAGAAGGGGACTAAATCAGGCAATGGCTGGATGTTAAGTAGGTTGGTAGTATCCAGAATGCTTTTACATCCAGACCCTAAACACCCCCTTAATGGGTTACTCTGGTACAACAAGAGGGGGCTTTGTTTTCACAGCTGCCGCCTGATGCTCCTGGAGCTGTTTACTAGTTGGAGCCATTCATGTCAAGTATTCTCCTTTACTGAGGCGGAGAAAAGTTCTGTGGTATTTCTTGATGATTGGGTTCTTGACACTTTGGAAATTTACTAGGTAAGTGTTGTGCTCTGGTCTGTATTTGATGACTTTTCCTGGTCCCCTGTGTACTGAGTCTAGTTTCTTTCTGTTGCCAGCTATAATCCAGACAGGGGAGTTGATGGGAAGTGGATCCTTTGTGGAGGTTGCCCTTTGTGTCTTGAGCCTCTTTATTTCAGCTATTTTAGCTTTGAGAAAGATGTGTTGTAGGTTTGGTGCTTGCTCTACTGTGGGAGGTTTCCCTGGGGGGATCTTTATGTAGGGCTGTTTGTTGCAGGTGATTACTTCTGGTTTGTACCTGTAGGTTACCTCAAATGGTGAATAGCCTATCCCTTGATTGATGCAGACTTGGGATACTAGTAATGCATGTTTCACTTATAGTGGCCATGTGCCTTTTGCTTTGCCATCCATTATTTTCTCTAGGGTCTTGATAAGGCTGCTGTTTAGGTGTTCCACAAAACTGTTGGCCTGTGGCCTGTATGGTGAGGTTATGGAGTGTTTAATGTTTTTGGATTTTAAGTTGTCATTTACTATGTGACCTGATAACTCTGTTGCTCCATCAGTTATGATATAGTCTGAAGTGCTGTAGTTGGCTATGATTGCTTTTTTAATGAAAAATTTGATGTTTTCTGTCGTGAATACTGCTATTCACCATTTATTGATTTCACCTTTGGTGGGCCATTTCAAAGACAAATCTCTTGCTTTTGCTTTTGCCTCTTGAAATGGTTGATGACTGAATCAGGAAATACATTTATTTTGTTTCTTGATCCTGTGCAACTCACTTGCCCCACTCATGCTGGTGGCAAGTGATCCTACCGTCCAGGTAGTGTTTTGTGGTATTCCTAGCCACCATATATTATTTCATATTCAGCAATAAAAATTTAGTTCTATTCAAATTTTTGTCTTTTTATCTTCAGTACTTCCGCGCCTCTCTCTAGCCACAACTAGTAGAGATTATTATTCCAGGGCTGCAAGGTAAACGCATAGCCTTCCCTGTCATCTAACCAAGACTTAGTACAAATCCAATCCTAAGGTTAGTATTTCCCGTTGTGTGTCTGTGCCGCGCCTCAGAACACAACAAAAATGGTGCTCACTACAGGGGCTGTAAGCCCCTTGGTTATCCCTTTTGCATCCACATTTTCAGGTCCTTTGCCTCCGCCTATACAAGAGCCAACTTCACCTGAAATTACTAGCCCTCCTATTGAGGAAGATATTGCCAACCCACCTATTATCCCCACTATACTGAACCTTGGGAATAGTCCCCGCCTAGTTGCTTACCCCATGGGCACCCCTGACTTGTAACAAGTCATGGTAGTAGCCCTTGGGATAGCCCATGAAGAAGCCATCTCTTGCCTTCAGCTGCAGTTCAGTCAAGTAGAATATTGCAAATTAATTATGGCTCCTCAAATTCCACAGCATCTACTGTCAGAAGCTGTCTCCGCTGAGCACTTACTATTGTCCTTTGTGCAGCCTGCCTTGGCCCACCATCAAATGGTGTTGGGGCTCCACATCCAAGAAATCTCATCTCTATAAGCAGTGGTTACTCATCACTAGGATCAGTTTGCTGCCTACAACAGTGGATCCATTCCCTGTTTTCCTTGTTATCCAATAATCAGTGCAACTCTGTTACCTCAAAGACTTGTTTGGTTAACTCTGTTGAACGTATGCGCCAGTCCATCCCCAAGTACGTGAGAGAGTGTCTACATGAGTTTCACCAGCTAGAACAACCCTGGCAAGCTCAAGTAGATTTCACCTTGAACACTTATCTCTCCAACTTTGAGTAACTTGTGCAGCAGCTCAATGCATTCAGCATGTATTCCTTTGAGCAACTACAGCAGGTAGCAGACTTTGCTGTTAAAGGCCTTAATAAACTCAGTGTGGCATTTGATTAAGAAAGAGCTGCCACTGCTGCTGCTATAGCCCAACTCCAGAGTCAAGTGAATGAATCAGCTACGCACAAGCCAGATGTTCCGCCCTCTCCCCCTTCTGATGATTTGAAAGATTGAGAGCAAAGAATATGGGACGCTATTCAAGAGCTACGTACAACTACTCATAGTCAAGGTCATCCTGCTGAAGCTCCTCAACCTGACCCCAGGTGCTTGAATTGACTGCTCAAGTTGTGGAGCTACAGCAAGAACTTGCTGCCCTACATGAAATGATGGCAACTGCTGCTAGTCCAGTTGGGGTTGTCAATGAGGATGGTTGCTGCCCTGGCTTACCAGGAGCTCCTCAAATCCAATGCGCTAGGGAACTAATTGCCCTAGCTAACAAGGTGGATCAATCAAAGCGGGACCATACTGAACTGGATAGAGATATACAAGAGATGAATGACGTGATTGACTCTGTTTATGATAGGTTTGCCCCTTGCCTCTCAGTGGGGCCATCCCTTACTTCTTGACTGGCTGAGCTCTCCACAATAGTGACCACCCAAGGTCAAAGCTTAGATGCTACTGCACAACAGATCACTCAAGCTATCAAATGGGTGCCCGCGCTGTTGAGACCCTGACTACCCTTGAAGAGAATGTTTGTCAGCTGTGGGCTAGACAGCCCCCCTCTGAATCCAAAGCAGAATTCTCCCTGTATATAAACCACTCAATAGCAAAAATGGTGCATCTAAATCCAGAAGCACATTTTAAGCCTACCTTTAAGAAAGTCTTTGACCCCAGAACCTTGACCATTGCAGCTTTCCTAACTATCCATGAAACTGCCATGAGAAGAGCCTTGGATGAAGTCAAGAAGGAACACATTCTGACCTGTCTACAACCGACCTTCCAAGAGGTAGTTGTGCCAGAACTGCCCACCATTGAGACCTGGGAAGATATAAGGCAGCTTCTGATTGACAAGTTTGGTGGTGACCTTAGCCTGGAAGTAAAGAAGGACGCCTTCATGCATATTGCTTTCAAGCCTAAAGAGACACTATCTGAGTTTGCAGACCAATTCTACATGGAAAGACAGCAACTGATAACAAGCAGACAATTGATAGCCCATGAAGCTTACATGGCTTGCGCTCAAGCCCTCAAAGTTAACCAGCATCTGTGCCTTCACTTCAAAACTCATAAGACTATGCTTTCCTCCATAAAAAGCATAAAGTAGCTGTTGCAGAATATGCACCTTACCCATTCTGTAGCAGTTGTTTGGGAAGGTTGAGCTACTTCTAACTCTGGTTTGTCTTCCTGTGGTCCTTGTATTCTTACCATGAGCTTGCAAAATCCTCCTCAACGCCAAGGTTGCCATAAATTTAGTCATATAGGTCATCATTCTCAAGTCTGCACCAACCCATGGGTTGAAAAAGCTGATCCAAAAGAGCAGGCAGGAAAAGAGCAGTCAACCTAGAGGCAGAGACGCTCTTGGTTGACAATTCTTCCCAGTCTCTTTAAACCCCTCCCTCTATAACTGACTCAAAGCCTGCTGATAACAAGGTTCCTCCTATTCTCCTCTTATTCCACAATATCTCTGACAACTCTGACCTGGATGACTCTGATACTGACAACGCTGATGCATATGGGTACTCTGTCCTGGCTGTTCCTGAGACCATTATAGTCCCCTATAAGTTACAATCAGGAAAGACTACAACTACTGCTAAGCCTTTGCCTAAAGCCAAAGAAGTTGTCTCTTGCCCTTACCTCACTCAGGCTAAGAGGTCTCCCATGCTAGTGGAGTTGTCAAAAGAAGCTGCTGAGGTTGCTGATGCTGTCTTCAAGAATTCATCTGTTTTTCTCCCTCTCCAAACTGTTTATAAGTAGTTCCCAGGATTAATATGCATGATTGAGAAGTGGGATAAGGAAATTGCAGAGACTCAAGATATCTTGGCTGTCCTTCCACCCTTTGGTTGCACTACCACTCAAGTAGAGATATCCATTCAAAAAAGTGAAGATCAAGGCCGTTCTAGACACTGGCTTGCCAGTCACATTACCTCCTCCAAGCTTGTAAAGAAACTCAAACTTGCCCCTGACCTTAATTATCACCAGATGTATGACATAGCTGGACTGTCTATGACCCGCGCCATAGGTTGTACACTGCTCTACCCATGCATTTTGGCAAGCTTCTCCCAGCTGCGCCAGCATTTGTCTTGGAAAACAAGAGTTAAAATCTCTTCATTGGCACTCAGTTCCTTAGGGAATATAGGAGGATAATCAACTTAAAAGATGGTTACCTCTCTACTCTGGGTACAAAATACCTCTGATCTTTGAAGAGCTAGTTAAAGTTCCTGGGAAACGTCTCAAGACATGTGCCTTGGAATATCCTGCTGGGGTTTTCAACCTCAAATATTACACCAACTCCTCAAACATAAAAATTCCAACCATGGCTTGTCCTGCATCTGAGGGAATCCCTCTCCTAGCCACATCTGCTGTCACCATCCCTCCTGGCTCCCAGGCCATCCTAGACTCCCAGATATCATATGAACTACCTGAAAAAACCTTCTTGGAGTTGTGCTCTCCCCCCTTGTTAGGGCTCAATGAGTCTTATCTCTGTCCTGGGATCCTAGATGTCTCCCATAAAGACCCTGTTCAACTGTTGGTAGCCAACCTGACTGCACTCCCCACAACTGTGTCTAGGGGGCAATTTGTTAGATATGACAAGTTGTTGAGCGCTCCTAATGTCATTTCTCTTCATCAATTTGGCACTTTCCAGGATTTTAACTTACCTGAGGATAAACTCCAAGTCCTATCCTTGTTCACTGTGCAAGACCTCCCACAGCTGTCCCCGGTTCAACAGAAAGAGGTGCTAGACTTGCTAGACCAATTTTCCAAATTCTTTGCTAAAGACAGTACTGACTATGGGTTAGCCAAAGGTGTTATCCATCAGATTGACACTGGCATCAGCCCCCTCTTCTGTGCTAAATCATATTGCCGCAGCCGCATGGAGGACGCCCAGGTATCTAAAGAGCTCAAACAACTGTTGGAAGCTGGGCTGCTGGCACCTTCCCAAAGTCCCTGGGCATCCCTGCTACTCATCTCAAAGAAGAAAGATGGAGGTCATTGTATTATGATGGACTACCGCCAATTGAACTCTTTGATTAAGAAGGACTTGTACCCCTTGCCGTGTATTGATGATGCTCTCTGACATCTTGGAGGCTCTAAGTTTTTCTCTGCAATGAATCTGGCATCTGGATACTAAAAAGCTGACCTATTGCCCAAGGATTTCTAAAAAGCTGCTCTCATTAAATCTGAAGGGCTGTTTGAGCCTACTTGCATGCCACAGGGACTCTGCAATGCCCCGGCCACCTTCCAAAGGGCCATGTGCTCCATCCTCTTCAACTTTAAGCTGTCATGCGTCCTAGTATACTTAGATGATATAACAGTTTTCAGCGCTACCTTCACCAATCACCTGGCTCACCCCAAAGAGGTGTTCATAAAGATTTGAGAAGCTGGCCTCAAACTAAAACCTTCCAAGTTCAATTTCTTCAAAGAGTGTCTTGAATTTTTGGGCCATGAAGTAACCCAGACATGAGTTTGTCCAATGACTAAGAATCTTGAAGCCATCAACAAAATACTTCCGCCCACCAACCTGCAAGAGGTACAAGTCTTTCTAGGGATGATGGGCTACTACAGACAGTTTATCCCTGACTTTTTCAATACTAGTGAACCTCTAGTCCAGCTGTTAGGTAATGTCCCTTTTGAATGGACTACCAGTCAGCAGCAAGCCTTTGAAACCCTTAAGAAAAAACTCAAATAGGCGCCAATCCTAGTGAATCCTGACTATAATAAGGAGTTCATCCTGTACACTGACAGTAGCAATCTTGCTATTGGGGCTATTCTGGCCCAACAAGACAACAAGGGTGTAGACCATCCTGTGGCTTACACTTCCTGTGTGCTAAACAAACATTAGAAGAACTATAGTGTCACAGAGAAGGATTGTCTTGCCGTGTTGCATGCAGTCAAACAGTTCTGCCACTACGTGTATGGTACCCATTTCACAGTTGTCACTGACCACGCTTTGTTTAAATGGTTACAACAACTTAAGGAGCCAGAAAGGCGCCTAGCTAGATGGGCCCTATGTCTGCAAGATTACAACTTCACTGTGCTCCATTGCCCTTGGATTCAACATCAGAACACTGATGGACTATCCAGAATGTCCATTCTTGGTTTACATCCTGCGGAGGCTGACTGGTTGTACAAACTAATTGGATACCCTTCTTCTTGGGAAAGCAAGACAGAAGAGGTCCAACTGGCCTTGTCCAAGCTATCCAAAGGTAACCTCATACGCAACAATCAGCTCTTTAAAAAAGTACAAGATCAATATCTGCCTTATGTACAACCCAGTCTTTGCCTCTTGTTGGTGTTGCAAGCTCATAAAGAGACTGGGCATGGAGGCATTGCCAAGACCTTTGACTGGCTTCAAAAGAATTACTTCTGGGAGAACCTTTGCCTGCTGATCCCAGACGCCATATCTAGCTGCCACAACTGCCAGCTGCAGAGGCCTTGAGTTGCTGCCCACAAGTTCAAATTATTTTTCCCCCAACATGCTTTTCATACTGTCAGCATTGACGCAGTAGGTCCTCTTTTCTGTTCACGTTCTGGGTGTTGCTTTATCCTGATTGCTGTTGATCACTTCAGCAAGTGGGTGGAGGTTTTCCCTACAAAGGCATCACTGCTAAAACAACTGCTGCCTTCCTGTTACAAGATATTTTCTACTGCTATGGCTGTCCTCAAGTGTTGCTCTCAGATAATGGGACTAACTTTAATGCCAAGCTGGTAAGCTCTGTTATTGAAGCTTTGGGATCACACCAGTCTTTCTCTGCCCCCTACAATCCTACTACCAATGGGGCAGTTGAGCGCGCAAATTCAACACTGGTCTCTATCATGAGTAAGCTCACCTGCTCTGACGCTGCCAACTGGGACTTATACTTACCTGCTGCTCTCTTTGCATACCGCCTTAGCAAACATTGTGTCACTGGATAATCCCCTTTTGCTGTGATATATGGGCAAGATACTACTATCCCATTGCTCTTAGGGCCCCCCTGCTTACCTCTTATAAGGCCATGAATCCTGACAACCACATCAAGGATCTAGTCAACCGCATAATTGATATATAGGCCACTGCCTACACTTCTGCATACAAAACTAAGATGCTTGAGCTTTCTCCTGATAATGCTGGACACTCCCCCTTGCCTGAATTTGATGTTGGTGACAATGTTCTTTACTACCAATACAGAGTGGGTGGGTGCACACATAAATTGGACACTCTGTGGATTGGCCCTTTAGAAGTAACCTTTAAACAAGGGTCCAAATACACTGTAATGCTCCTCTCCAGTGGATGTCCTTTTGCTTGAGTGCACGCAAAGTTCCTTTGTAAATACCACCCCCCTAAGGCCAATATAGGGGAGGGCAATGTTGTAATAATGCTATTCATCATTTATCAATTTTGACTTTGGTGGGCCATTTCAAAGACAAATATCTTGCTTTTGCTTTTTCCTCTTGAAATGAGTTGATGACTGAATCAGGAAATGCAATTGTTTGGTTTCTTGATCCTGTGCAATTCACTTGCCCCACTCATGCTGGTGGCAAGTGATCCTGCCGTCCAGGTAGTGTTTTATGGTATTCCTGGCCACTATAAATTCCTTTTCATATTCAGCAATAAAAATTAAGTTCTATTCAAATTTTTGTCTTTTTGTCTTCAGTACTTCTGCGCCTCTCTCTAGCCACAACTAGTAGAGATTATTCTTCCAGGGCTGCAAGGTAAACGCATAGCCTTCCCTGTCATCTAACCAAGACTTAGTACAAATCCAATCCTAAGGTTAGGATTTCCCATTGTGTGTCTGTGCTGCACCTCAGAACATGACAGTTTCTGCTTTTTGGTCCTTTGGTGCCCAACATATGGGCCAGCATGTGGCAAAGTTGATAGCTACAATTAAGAAACATTGTTTTTTCTTTGTTTCTGGGAAGGGGCCCTCCACGTCCAGTCCCCAAAGCTTGAATGTTTCAGGGTCAGGTGCTGGGTTAATCATTGGCTGGGAATCCTTTGTGCTGGTGTATTTCTTGCACACTGAGCACTTTTTCAGAACATCAACTATATCTTGCTTGAGGTTGGGCCACCATAATATCTCTTTTAGTGTGAGGTATAGGTTGTTAGCCTTTGTATGGCCTAGTAGGCGGCAATGTCTTAGTAGGTGTCAACTCTTTGTACAAGTGGGATGTATGGGATATGTCTGTCATTAAAGATTTGTTATACTATGCCATTTGATACATGGAAATACTTTTCATTTCTTACTTACTATATTGTGGGTCAGTTGATGTGTTAAGGATCTTTCCCTTTGTTTTTATACTGAGTTTTGTACAGGTTTGGCCAGTCAGGGTCCAGGTGGTCAGGGTGATCCTCTCTAGGCTGACATAGTCTAGAGAGAGCATCAGCCGTGACCAGCTCTACCCCCTTTTTGTACTGGATGTAAAGGTTAAGCTGTTCCAGCAAGGACATCCATTTGGCTTGCCGCCATGCAAGTACATTCTTAGTTTTGAAATAGATTAAGGGTTTATGGTCAGTTAGTACTCAGATGTTTAAGTTTCCTTCTAAATAACATCTCCATTTCTTGCAAGTGTGGTATATTGCTAGTAATTCCTTATTTTGTATTGGGTACCTTTGTTCAGTGTTATTTAGTTTTCTGTTTTTGTAACATACTGGCAGGAAGTCTTGTTTCCCTGACTGACAGATGCATAGGACTGTGCCAATGGCAGTGTCACTGGCATCTGATTTGAGCTTGTAGCACCCATTGTTATTAGGGTATTGCAAGATTGGTTCTTCAATCAAAGCTTGTTTTAATAGTTGGAAATTCTTGTTGCATTCTGGTTTCCAGATGAATTTCTTGTTGACAATTACCTTTGGTTAAGTCATTGATTGGTGTGGTTAGTTTTCTGCAGTCTTTGATGTATTTCCTTAGGTAAGCTATCATACTGAGAAAGCATCTAACTTGTTTAACAGAGGTGGGGCGTTGCATGTTATTTATGGCTTTAATTTTGTCTGAATCTGCTTTGATGCCACTGTCAGAGACAATGTGGCCCAAGAACAGGAGTTCCTTTTCCATAAATTGGCACTTACTTGGTTTTGCGTAAAGTTTGTGCTTTGCAAGTTGATTCTGTCTTTTGGACATGTGTGAGATGTTTCTCTTTTGTTTTTGAGAATATGATGATATTTTCAAGGTGGCATAATGTATTTAAGAGACTGTTTAGTTCTTTGTTCATCATGGTGACAAACGTTGCGGGAGCGTTGGTCATCCCAAAGTTCATTACTCTATATTTGAAGGATCCAAATTGTGTACATAATGCAGTTTTTGGTATATCCTTTTCCATTACTTCAACATGGTTGTACCCTGAGGTGAGGTCAATTTTGGAGAAATATTTGGCACCTGAGAGTCTTTCAAACAGATCCTCTATAAGTGGAAGAGGGTTTTTATTCTTTGCTGTGCATGCATTGAGAGCTCTATATTCAGTTACTAGACAAAGAGTGCCTTCCTTTTTCTCTACAAAGAACACGGCTGCCCCCACAAGAATTAAGACAGGCAAATAAATTCTTTGGCTAGGCTGTCCTCAATATGAGTTTTGAGGGTTTGGGTCTCCATGGGAGAGAGTCTGTAGAGAAATGCAGTTTTATGCAAGGCTTTACACAGGTTGATGCCATGTTTGACCTTCTGTTCAGGGGATAGCTCTGTGAGCTCTTCCTCATATACATGAGTGTATTAATTTAGGAGTGCTGTGAGTTCTGGGCATTAGATTTTGGTTGTTTTCATGTTATTGAACTCGATGTACCTCATTATATGGAGGGTACTTTCTTTGGTTAGATGTTCTAAGTCATCTTGGTTTATGACCTGGACAAATACTGTGTCTCTTAGAACAAGATTGTTAGTTTCTTTGAGGATGTTGAAGTTGACTCCATTGCATTTGATGGCCATGGTCTTTGTTTTCTCACATACGCTGGGGTTCACTCAGGTGAACCAATCCATGCCTGCTAAAATGTTGTAGTTTATGTTGTTCATGACAAGTCCTTTGATGTACGTTTGTATGCCTTGGAGGTCAATTATGAAGGGGGTTCTTTTGCCTTTGAGTAAAACCTTTGATTTATCTGCCATTTTGGCGTACTTGAAGTTGAATTTGACAACTGGTATTTTGTACTTGGTTACAAATGGTTTGCTTACCATGATTGTTGTGCACCAGAGTCAAATAATATTTTGTGTTTATGTGATTTGTAAGTACATGGGTAGACAAGAAGTTGTGAGAAATCTTTAGTTTTTATGTTCATAAAAATGGAGGATTGCAGGACACGGGGGATGCAAGTAGCAAAGTTTGTGCCTTGGTACAAATCCTTGTCAATCACAGGGGAGACAGGGGTACTTAAGCCTATTACCCCTTCTCTTTTCCCTGTTCCTCTTTTTGAAACCTTTGAGGTCAGAGAATGCGGGGTCATATTTGTAGCGGGTTGCTACTTCAGCATTGTTAACTTTGAAAGTGTCCTCTTTCTTGGGACAGGAGCTGTTTTGCGCTTTGGCTGTGATTGCCATTGTTGTAATTGGAGTTGCTGTTGTTATGGTTGGAATTTGGCGTTTATTGCCATTGGAGTTTACTCTGCCATTGCTGTTTGAGGAGCAATTGCTGTTGCGTCCAGCGTATTCCATGTTTGCACGTTTTTTGGTGTGCTTGGCTTCTGCAATGAGCGCGGGCATGGAGGTATTTGCCTCTGGGCAGATGAAGGCAGCAACAGAGGGTTTTATTCTGTTGATGAATGATGCTCTGGATTGTATGTTATCAGCTTGTGCTGGGTTTTGGGTCTTGCAATGTATTTCCTCAAATTTGTTGGTGTAAGCTGAAATGATGGTCTTCTGAGGAAGATCACTGAGCTGTATTGCAATGTCTTGGAGGGATTTGGTGACAGGAAATTGTGAGTGATGTCTACTTTGAACTCTTCCCAGTTTTCAAGCTAGTCCTCAGTTTGCGAGCCAAACCAGGTGGCAAACCAGTTATCTGCGGCATTGTACAGGCACTTGCTTGCTTCCTGGATCTATTTTTTGTGGGGGATGCGGCTGGCGCAGAGTTTAGCAGCTGAGTGGTCTAGCCAGTTGATGATTTTTTCCTTGTTTTTGAGAAAGAACTTATCAATACTAAATTATATGGTGTTGGTAACTTCACCTCTGGAAGGTGGTATTGCGTCTGTTTGTGGTTTAAGAGAGCAACTGTATTGAATAATCTTGATTTTGTGTTTGGCTCCTGAGGACAACATCCAGGAGGACACAGCAGGAAATCTTTATAACAAAAGATTTGAGGTTTGAAGCTAGCCTTAGGTTAGTCTTCAGGGCAAAATTAAGGGCACATACCTTAATTTCCTGGAAAACAAGAAGAGAAAGTCCTTTTGACAAAAAGGATAGGAAAAAGCTTGAAGATTATTAAAGCCAACGCAAATGTGGATAAACTTATCTTTATTAGGAGTAATGATTCTACTTAAAGAGTAGACAAGGAACGGTGATTACTCATTATGAAGACAGATTGGCTGAGGGGGTCACTTTGGGATGAGGTCATACCAGGATCATTCATAGACAGGTACAATAATTAGAATGGGTGGATATTGGACCAGAGCCATTTTCAGAAGGTAAGGAATATCCAAAATTGAAAGCAAACCCAGCCAAATCTTTGCAGCTATCAATATTCAAAGGTCATATAAAAATAGCATTAATAGCGCAATTTATGGCATCTCCCCCCTCAAGATTAGAAACAGGGAGTTGATAATTGCAGTGAAATTTGGATTTAACGCAGGCAAAAGGACTTCCAGAAGACAGTAGCTTCACAGTATACTTGACACCCTTTTTGAATGTGACCTCACAGGGCCCAACCCAGAAGGAATCCAGCTTATGAGCTCTACCACCTGTACAATTCTGGTAGTAGAGAACCAGGTTGTCTATTTGATACTCTGGGAGGGGGGCTCTAGCAGCATTGGACAGGGAGAGCTCCATAGTCTTTACTTTGCAAGTAGTGGAATACACTGTTGCTTGGATGTCAATGATACAATTGGTTAAGACTTTAACATGGGACTCAGGATTTTTACACGCATCAACTTCAACCAAGGGGGGTCCCAAGATTGAGGGGGTGGTGGCTTCACACCCATACAGCATGGCAAAAGGGAACTGACCAGCCACCTGGTATTTACTGAGGCAATAAGCAAAGAGAGCAGCAGGGAGGAACATATCCCAATTGGCAGCGTCAGATAGTGTGAGCTTCCTCATTATGGACACAAGGGTGGAGTTTACTTGTTCAACAGTTCCATTGGTTGAGGGCTTATATGGCGCGGAGAACAATTGTGGTGGGTCTTTATAGCTTTGACAATAGAAGTGATGAGACAAGCATTAAAGTTGGTATCATTGCAGAAAGCAGGACTTGGGGGGCAGCTATGCCAATAGAAGATATCTTGCAGCAAAAAAGCAGCCGTGGTCTTGGCAGTTATATCTTTTGTTGCTCTGGGTTTAACCCATTTGCTAAAATGGTCTACAGCAACCAAGATAAACCAACATCCCAACCTAGACCAAGGAAAAGGCCCAGCAGCATCAATACTCACCGTGTGGAAGGCATGCTTTGGAGGGATGAGCTTGAACTGGTGTTGGGACAGGCAAGGGAGTTGGAGCTGACAGGAATGACAGGAGGCAAGGACATCAGGGATCAGAAGGCGCATGTTCTCTCAATAGAAGTTTTTGCAAAACCAGTCATGAGTTTTTGCTATGCCTCCATGTCCAGTGTCAATGTGAGCTTGGGGGATAATGGCTATCCTCATACTAGGGTGAGCGTAGGGTAGTTAGGCATTCTTAACCTTTTTGAAGAGCTGTCTATCACAAATTACAGTATCCTTGGATAGGGTCTTTAGTGCCAAACAAATGTCTTCTGGCTCAGTGATCCAAAAGTCAGGATGCCCTATTAACTTGTACAGACAATCAGCGTCAGTGGGATGGATAGCTAAGATTGACATTCTTGACAGGCCATCAGCATTATGATGTTGGGCCCCGGGACAGTGTATCACAGTAGAATCATACCCTTGTAGACGCAGAGCCCAACACGCTAATTGACCTTCAGGCTCCTTTAGCTGTTGCAGCCATTTGAGGGAGGAGTGATCTGTGACCACTGTGAAGTGGGTCCCATATATGTAGTGCCAAAACTGTTTTACTGTGTGCAGCACTGCCAAGCATTCCTTCTCAGTGAGCTGTAGTTCTTCTCATTCTTATTGAGGACCTGCAAAGAGTAGGCTACAGGTCAATCCACACCTTTATTGAAAAAGTTGGGCTAGGATGGCACCCACAGCTACCCCACTAGCATCAGTATACAAGATAAACTCTTTATCATAATCAGGATAGACCAAGATAGGAGCCTATTTGAGCTTGGCTTTCAACGCTTTGAATGCTTGTTGTTGTCTATCTGTCCATTCAAAGGGGAAGTTGCAAAGCAACTGAATGAGGGGTTCACTCAGTTCAGCAAAATCAGTTATGAACTGTTGTTAGTAGCCTATCATGCCAAGGAATACTTGAACCTCTCAAAGATTTGTGGGAGGTAGCATCTTGTCAATGGCTTCCACCTTGTTATTCATGGGGAAAAATTCCAGTTTGAGTGACCTCGTGACCTAAGAACTCAAGACGTTCCTTGAAGAAGGAGCACTTTTAGGGTTTGAGTTTCAAGCCAGCTTTAAAAATCTTGATGAAGACAGCCTTAAGGTGTTCCAAGTGGTTGAAAAAGATAAAACTGAATATGATGATGTCATATAGGTACACAAGGACGCAAGAGAGCTTTAGTTCTTGTAGGATGAAGTCCATAGCCCATTGAAATGTAGCAGGGGCATTGAAGAGTCCCTGGGGCATATGATTGGGTTCAAAAAGGCCTTCTGGGGTGATAAGCGCAGCCTTTTCTCTATCTTCAGGAGATAAGTCATCTTTCCAGTATCCAGAGGCTAGATCTATGGCTGAGAAAAACTTGGAACCACCCAGCTGTCCAAGAGCATTGTCAATCCTGGACAAGGGTAACAAGTCTTTCTTAGTGAGAGAATTCAGGTGGTGATAGTCCATTACAATGCAATGTCCGCCATCTTTCTTCTTAAGAATCAGTAATGGGGAAGCCCAAGGACTTTGGGAAGGAGCCAGTAACCCAGAGTCCAGAAGTTGCTTGAGTTCTTTAGACACTTGATCATCCTCCACCCTACTACAGTGGTATGGTTTGGCACAAAAAGGGGGTGCATCCGCAGTATCAATCTGATTGATGACTCCTTTATCCAGGCCATAATCTGTAGGTCCAGAGGAAAAGATGCTGCTAAACTGATTGAGCAGGTCTAACATGTCTTTTTGTTGAACAGGAAACAGTTGATGGAAGTTAGCAGCGGTGAACAAGGAGAGAACTTGAGGATTGTCTTCAGGTAAATTAAAATCACTAAAAGTTCTAAAGGGGTAGAGGGAAGCCACATGTTCTGATCCCAGTATACAACCATGCCCTACAGCCTGGCCTCAGGTCATCTGCATGGGCAGAGCCTTCAGGTTGGTAACCAGTAATTGCACAGGCTCTTTGTGGGTTCAATCTAGAATCCCAGGACACAAGCGGGGCTCTTTACAGCTTAGGGATTCAGGTGAGTAGAGTTCTAAGAACAACTTTTCAGGTAGCTCATAAGAAATCTGGGAATCAACCACCACTTAAAAGCCCAGGGGAATGGTGATAGCTGCTGGCGCTAGTAGGGTTACCCCTTCTTCTGCAGGGCAGGAAGGAGGAGGGGTGCACATTTTGGAGGAGTGAGTCCTATACTTGAGAGAGAAGATACCTGTGGGGTACTCAAGCACGCAAGTTTTAAGAGGTTTTCCTGGGAGGCGCAGAGGTTCCTCAAAAATCAAAGGGACCTCATATCCTAAGAGCAAAAGGTATCCATCTCATAAGTTTATAATCCCGTTATATTCTCAGAGAAATTGAGTACTAACCAAGAGGTTGTAGCTTTTGTTCTCAAGGACTACAGTGGGGGAAGCAATGAGGAGTTTCCCAAACCTCATGGGCAGAGCAGAGTAGGCACCATTGGCTCAAGTTTGTGCCATGCCAGTTGTGCCATACAACTGAGTGTAGTTGAGGTCAGGGACCAACCTAAGTTTCTTCATCAGTTTTGAAGATACTACGTTGACTGGAGAACACTTGTCCAATATGGCTTTGATTTTAACTTTTTGATTGATACTTCCACGTGGGTTGTATCTTTCCCAAAGGGGGGCAGGAGTTCTAACACATCTTGCACAGCCTCTAGCTCCTTATATACAGTCTGTAGCGGGAGAGATACAGTTAATTTTTGGAAGAGAGCTTTGGCTAACTTGGCTGCTTCCTTGGAAGAATCAACCAAGACAGGAGGTTGATGGGCTTGAGCTAGGTAAGGACAAGCCACCATGGACTTAGCTTCACTTTCAGGTACTTGAGAAGTGGTGGTGGTCTTCCCAGAGCAAAGTTTGTATGGTACAGGGATAGTTTCTGGAACAGCCAATACAGAATAGCCATAACTATCAGAATCTTCACTATCAGAATCTTCAGGCTCTGAATCACTGGAGAGATTGCAAAATAGATGAAGGATAGTTGGGCCAGATGAAGAGGGAGCTTCCTCATCAGACAGAGGATCAGGGGGAGACGGGGGAGATTAGTCAGCAGAGAGCGTCTCTGTCTCTAAGCTGACCTCTCTTTTCCCGCCTGCTCCTTAGGGTCACAACCCTCCACTCAAGGATTGGTGCAGGTTAGCAAGTGGTGTCCAATTTGGCCACAGTTATGACACCCTTGCCTCCTAGCCTGTTCACCAGCACCTAGGGTCATAATGCGCGGCATACAAGAGGTAGTCCCAGAATTTCTGGCTTTATTTTCACGTACCACCATACCTTCATTAGTCAAATGCATATCTTGTAAGAGAGTCTTAATGCTCTTCATAGATGTGAGCAAAGCCTTGTGTGCCTTAAAGTGTAGGCATAGAGGCTGGTTCACCTTCAAATTATTTGAACAAGCCGTGTAGGCTTCTTGGGAAGTTAACTGTCAACTAGTGATTAACTGCTGGCCTTCAATGTAGAAACAATCTGCGAACTTGGTCAGGGTTTCCTTGGGCTTAAAGACAATATGCATAAATGCATCCTTCTTGACCTCCAAGCTAAGATCTCCTCCAAACTCCTCAATAAGGAGGTGCTTCATGTCCTCCCAAGTGACAATAGAGGGAAGCTTGGGGACCACTACTTCTTGGCAAGTGGGATGGAGACAGGTGAGAATATATTCCTTTTTGAGTCTAACAGTAGCCCTACACATTGCAGTTTTGTAAATAGTAAGAAAGAAAGCAATGGTAGAGTTTTTTGGATCAAATATCTGCTTGAAGGTTGGTTTTTAGTTTGGGTTGATGGACAAGGACAAGGACTGACTGTTTTTATCAGGGTTGAGGACATTAATATGAGGGTTGCCTTCAAACTCAGATTCAGCAGCAGGTTGTCTAGCCCAGAGGAGTCAAAGGCTTTCCTCTAGGGGGAACAAGGTAGAGCTGTTCTGTCCACTAATATCCCTAGCAGTGGCTGCAGCAGTCCCAAGTTCATCAATCTTGATTTGTTGTACTGCCAGGGTGCCAGCAATCCCATTGAGACAAGTAGCCAGAGAAATAGCCTGAGCAACCAAGGGGATGACTTGTCCATTCAGTGTCTCAGTAAAGCAGGAGAAATTTTGTACCTCTCTTTTCAATGCATCTTGCCTATCAGCTACATCATTTGTCACTTCTGCAAGTTTATCTAATGCACGCACACAGTCGACCTGGGGTTGACCTTCCAGACCAGGGCAACAACCATGATTGTCGTGAGCAGGAGTATTAACAACTTCACCTTCCTCTTCATCTTCAGATTCAGATGAAGAACCCTCAGAATTAGAGAGGCGCTGTCTTAAGTACTTGATTTCACCTTGTAAGGTAGCCACCTGATCAGTGAGGGAGGCAATACAAGGGTCAGGCATTGGTTTGACTGGAGGGGGGTTCTGAACAGAATCTTGACGTTGAGTGGTAGCCTTGAGTTTGGAGATTGTCTCCCATACCTTGGTTTCAAAATCAGATGGATATCAACAGGAGGAGCGGGAGGAGTCACCTCAATAGATGCTACCCTGTCATCCACATAATTTTGCACCTGGTATAGAGTGTCACCTAGTGTGGTCTTATCCAGACCGTATTGATGCTGAAGATGGTGGCCCCAAGTATCAACATGAGCCCCTACCAATTCAAGTTGCAAGTTGACATGCTCCCTGAATTGATTATGTTCATTACCCAGAGTCTCAAAATCTTGGCAATAGTTTAGCAGAAAGGCCTTGTGTTGGGAATTTTGACCATGCAATGATGCTAATTATGACAGTGCTTACAGATATGAACTGCAGCTTCCAAATTACATAAATTGGTAGTATAAATTATATGCATACTGGATTAGCAGTAGTCTGCTGACCTGAGCATTAAATTAGCCAATGATATTTGCTGCCGCAGCAATTAAATAATACATAATTTGCTGCCACAGCACTTAAAAATATACACAAGCGCCGCCTAGTAATTGGACTAGGCGCCAAGGCGCCAAACTATTTTTACATCAAGCGCCGCCGCGCTAACTGAAAATTATTGCAAGCACCACCTGAAAAATATTACAGGCGCCAAAGCGCCGCCCTACTTTTACATTGAGCGCCAAGACGCTGGGTTCAATTCCCTATAATCTTGGATTTCCTAAATTAACTGTATTTCTAAGCAGTCAATGCAAGGACACAAATTAGGCAGGATGAATGGCCTCAAAAAAATACCAAACCCCCACGCCAGCAAGGATCACCTATGCTGGGTGAATCAATTAAATCTCATTGGTTGGCATGTTTGAAACAACCAAACCTAAATCACTAATTACCCAAAATAAGAGTGTGCTGGAATGTCCTAGAAGATATTGCCAACAGCTCAGGGAGACGCTCCCCAAGAGGGTATAAATACTTTTCCCCTAATAATAATAAAACACTTTTTGACTTATTACAAGTGCTTCTGCATGATCAGAAGCCAAGCCTCCAAAGTAATTATTGATTCCTCTTCCTATATGTTCTTCTGCCACAATACTAATCATATCCTCACATATGACAGTATTCAAGCCAAGTACCCTGCGCCCTATTACAGAAATGAGTTGCCCCCATACTCCCAGCGCAACAAATGGTGCTCACTACAGGGGGCCCATGTACTCATCTGTGGAAGAAGACAGTGCATCTCCTTCTCCTCTGCTCACTGGGTTCCATGAGCGCTATGATGGTGCCCCTATGGAAACTAGTGACGTCAAAAGGGATTGCTGGTTCCATCAAGAAAAAGAAGTTATTGACGTAAACAAGCTACCAATCATTCCTGACAGCAAGTGCACCAAAAAACCAATTGCTTCACTGGATCAACCTATAGAAGTAGAGTGTGCTACCATTATTGATGTGGCCTCAAATCTGATCACTGGTTCATGAACCTGCTAGCATGGAGTTCTTGCTTTTCCACCGCCACCCAGATGCCCAACAACTATTAGCATCATTCTGGAGCTTCCTTAACTCAGAAACGGGAAGCTTAGATTGACTTCCCAACATCAAACAGGTTAGCAACTGCATCCAGAGCTTTGTTCACCCTGCAATTCATCACCTTTTAGGAGTCTAGGCCCACCACCACATGGAGGTACAAGATCTGGTGGCCTACTCCAACCATCAACGAGAATACCAGGCAGCCTTGGTCCACCTTCTGGACCTCAGCTTTGCTGAAGTTCAGAACTATGCCCACCAGAATCAAACCCAGAATGCACAGACCTCACAGCGTCTTAACGCCTACTTAGAGCAGCTGAATACTCAGCTGCTCAACATTGTGGGTGAGATACTGGACTTGATAGGAGCTTTGCAAACTTGGTGTTGAGATGTAACTTGTCATATTCTGGCAGTCAAACATTATGTGGAGGATGCCACCTGTTGCAAAGCAGCCCACCTGGAGGAATTGGGCGCTGCACGTCTGAACTGGCAGATACACACTCCAAGCTGGAGGTTTAAACAAGGAGTTCAGTGACTTCTCTCAGGCCCATCAGTCAGAACTCAGTAGACTTAAATACCTTGCCCAAGCTGCAGAGGCTAAAATTGTCAAGCTGAAGGATAACTTTGTGAAATATGATGACCACCTACAAATGACATTGGAAGAGAAATTGGCCACGTTCTGCAAGGAGACTGAGGAGGCACTACTCCTAGCCAGACAGGCACCTAAAGCCCAAAGTACCACTACAGGCGTCCCTGAGATGGATGAGATTTGATGCCAACTTGACAGCCTTATTATCTCAAATAACAACGCCTTCTCAGAGATCAAAAAAGTGAACAAGAGACACAAACAACAACAGGCAGCCCTCCAAGCCAAGATTTGTGACCTATGCAATGCTGTGCAGGAAGCCAATGAGCATGCTACTATGCAGGAGTTCACTTTAGAAGAATACAGAGAAGAGATGGTGCATTGTGGCTCCCTTATTGACTGCCTCTGTGGAGCCATGAGGGAATTGGAAGCTCAACTGGTTGAAGTCAGATCAGAGGTTCAAGAAGGAAGATGCTGCTGTAGTCAAGCGCAATTCTCTGCCTTGCAGGTGCCTCATGACGGATCTGAGGAGAGCACTACTTTACGTCAGCCAACTAGCTCTGCCTACAAGGATGATGCCATCTCCTCCTCCTTGGGACAACAAAGCTTGCCACCTGTGTTTGTGGTCCCTCCTACCCCAGAAGAAACTCCTCACCCTAACCGCTCAGAGTCTTCTGCAGGTGCATCACAACAGAACTTCTTTGCGCGTACCTGACAAGACACCCCTCCTCCTCCAAGATTCCAGAACACAGATGAAAATGCACCCAGGTTCAAACCCATAAGCCTCCCCAAGTTTAACCCAAAGGGGAACGTCCATACATTCATCAGACTCTTTGAAATGTCAATATATGGCGCTAAAAACCAGGACAAGGCAACCACACTCCTGAACCAGCTTGACGCCGCTAGCACTGACCTTGTCATACCTCACATGCCGCAGAACAACTGGTCATATGCCGCAGCTAGACAAGCTTTGTTATACAAATTTGGAAGTATAGCCAGAGTTACAAACAAAAGAACAAGTTCCTGATGATCTAATTCCAAAAGGACAAATCCATAGCTGAATTTGCAGATCAATTCTACTTGGAGGCACAGGTCCTTACTGGCTCTGGATCTCTTACTGTGCATGATGCACACATAGCCCTGCACTCTGCTGTCAAACCTTACAAGGCATTTTATTGTACTTTTGTTGCAACTGAACCAATAAAGATTCAGTATTTGGAATTAGGGAAGACAACAGTCCAATAGAAAGGACAGAATAATAAGAACAAGGTATTGTTTATTGTAGAATATAGTGGTTAATATACTATATGGGGAAAGTCACAAGGCCACAAGGGGGTGGCATGGTGGGGAGTTCCATGTAAGGTTTGGAGCCAAGGAATAACTTGTGCGGGGATCAGCAAGTCAAATTGGTAGCACTCCTAATTAGGATGAAGTACCCGCCATTCAACACTGCCATCAGATTAGTCCATAACGTTAGACACGTCAAGGGGCAACTTGTTGAGCACCCCCTGTGTATTGTAAGATATGTTTGCAGGCAAGGCTGGAGACTTGGTTGCAACACTTTGATGCTGGCATTCCAAGACAACTGTTCTATTGATGGCATGGTGCAATACCTTTGTCAGTGTGGGGATACCTTTGGGCCTCCCAATGCCTTGGTTAAGCCTAGATCCTTATCCACTCCTCCTGCCCATACAGAAGGAAGTGGACGCTTTGCTCCTAAGGCCAACATGTCCAAGGTTACTTGCCACTGCTGTAATTGCAAGGGGCACTACACCAACTCCTGCACTTCTAAAACAGGTGTTCATGTACTGCCCCCTCAGGATATTACTATCCAGGGAAAATACCAAGTGGAGTAGAGACAGGACTCTCTCACTCCACTATGAACAACCCCACCAATGTCCCCACTGTTCCACCTGATCTTCTACCGCAAGCTCTGGAAGGACCAGTAGCACCATCCTACGGTGCTGACCACTCCCCAGATATGGTGGAGCTATTTGTCCCAGATATTGGCTACTCAGGCAATGCCCTACATTGCATCATTGTTGAGGACGTCCATGTAGTACAAACACGCAGTCAAGCAAAGGCTTAAGGCAAAGCCCAAGTGGTTGTTTCTAAACCCTACGCCCGCCAGTTGCTAGACAAAGCCCCCAATGAAGGTCCTGGCCCTTCTACTGACACCTCACATTTGAATGGGGTAAACTTTGCCATACCCATGGACACCATGAAAGCTCATCACCCCAAGCTGTGTGGCAGCATCCTCAAGTTTCTGTTCATGGCGGATGATCTTGATATACACTTAGTAAAGAAAATAAGTTCCTCCTACTCTTAATGTACTTATGCAGATATATTTGTGAAAAAAATCAAAGTATGAGCCATTATTGACACAGGAGCTCCTATTAATATTGTCTCCACACGCCTGGTAAAATGCTTGGGACTAGCTCCAGACATTGACCACCAGAAGCAATATGGTACTGTTGGACTGACAGTCACCACTGCACAAGGGGCATACAGCGCCTTACCCTTGAGTTTTGGCTTTCTTGCAGTATTGGCCCCTACCATTGTCTTGCCAAATGACAACTATGATATCCTGATTGACAACTTTTTTATGAGGCAATACGGGGTCAGAACTGATCTAGCCACTGATACCTTTGAAATCTTAGGCCAGACCATCCCACTGTATTACTGCCGCAACAAGCATACTGGCATCCACAAGACCATGCCTAGTGTCAATCTGGCATACAAGAACGAAATGGTACCCATCCAGTACCAGAAGCTAAGCTGTAAGGTCAGGCTTTTACCTAATCAACTGGAGGAATACAAAGGGCTACTGCTTTGCGCAGACCTACCTATTGAGATCCCGGCTAGCCACCAAGTATTGGTTGAGACTGGCTTGGATATTGATATTCCTCAGAGACTGTATGGTGAGCTGCAATCACCCTGCAATTGCTCCTGCCTGGAACCCCTAGTGGCTCCAGGTCTCATCCTACCAGGGCATGGCGCTGTTAAAGTGCTCTTGGAAAATCTCACCCAATGCCCACTTTAAGTTCAAAGACACCAGATAGTAGCCTACCTACACCTCATACCGGTGGAAGAGGTTACTGGGATACACAATTTTGGTACCCTGGAGGAGTTTGGGTTAGGCTTCTCTGACAATCAGCCTCCCCTAGTTGGCGCCGTAATCCCCAGAGAAAAATTGGCTGGGTTAACCATGGAATAACAAGACGCAGCTATGGCCCTCTTTGAGAAATATAAATCCATATTTTCAGAAGACAACTTTGACCTGGGATGCGCCAAGAACACTCTCTACTATATTGACAAAGGGGACAAATGGCCTATCTGACTCTGCCCTATCAGACACTCCCAGGCAGCCAACACCACTGTGGGTGAAGAGATTGAAAAGTTGGTGCAGTTGGGACTTTTGATACCATCCAAGAGCCCTTGGTTGTCTCCAGTGCAGATAGTGAAAAAGAAGGACAGGACCAACTGTGTTGTGATTGACTACTGGAACTTTAACAACATCACAAAGAAGGACTCCTACCCGCTTCTGTGATTGACAACGCTCTTGATTGTCTGGGTGGCGCGAAATTCTTCTCTGCTATGAACCTAATCTCAGGATACTGGCAGATCAAACTCCCACCTGAAGAACAGGAGAAGTGTGCAATCATTACCAGCCAAGGGCTATATCAACCCACCTGCATGCCTCAGGACTATGCAACGCACCAGCCACGTTTCAACGGGCTATGGACAATATGCTTCACAACCTTAAGTTGAGTTGTGTACTGGTTTACCTGGATGACATCAATGTGTTTTCTTGCACATTCACTGAACATTTGGAGCACTTGGAAGAGGTCTTTTGTCATCTTGCAGCAGCCAACCTGAAGATTAAGCCTCAGAAATGTGACTTCTTCAAGGATCAGCTTGAGTACCTTGGATTTATAGTGGATGCACACAAACTTTGCCCCCAGCCTGCCAAGATTGAGGCCATCAAAAAAATGAAGGTCCCTGCCAACAAGCGCAATGTGCAAGTATTCCTTGGTATGATTGGATACTACTGTTGCTTTTTAAAGGACTTCTCCAGGAAGGGGGAGACTCTCTTCTATCTCTTGAAGAGCAATGTTCAATTTGAATGGACACTGGCATGCCAGAAGGCATTTGACATACTCTGCCTTAGCCTCATGAATCAATCCATTCTTTGATACTCCAACTTCAGTCAAGAATTCATTGTGCACACAGATGCTTCCTTGACTGCTATTAGTGGTGTACTATCACAAATTGATACAGAAGGCAAGGAACACCCTGTTGCCTATTGTAGCTGTACTTTAATATCCATGAGCGCAACTACACAGTAACAGAACGTAAATATTTGGCAGTGATATACGCATACAAACAATTTTGAGTATACTTACATGGGGTACACTTCAAAATAATCACAGACCATGCATCACTATGTTGGCTACAAAACCTAAAGGAACCAGAAGAACGCTTGGCATGATGGGCACTTAAACTTCAGGCATACAACTTTGAGATCTCTCATTGAGCAGGGGCTAAGCATTAGAACGCAGATGGCCTATTGCAACTTCCCATAGTAGCCCACCTAGTGGACATCTCAGATCTCTTATACAACAAAATGCTGAACAGCCAATTCAAAGACAAGCCTCCTGAGATTCAGAAGATCCTACAACACCTTCTTGAGGATACCAAAATCAAGAATGGTAGAATCTTTAAGAAGACAACCAAAGGGATAAGAGTGATGCCCCAACCCTCAGAACAAATCAACCTCATTGTATGTGCCCACAAGGCAGTAGGTCATGGGGCTTTCTGCAAGACACTGACCCAACTCAAAACAGCATATTTTTGGGAAGCAATGGTGTTTGATGTGCATGAGATGCTTAGCTGTTGTAAGGAATGCCAAGGAGAGAGACCATTCAAGAAGATGACAACCTATCAACTGGCGCGCCCTAACTTTGCCTGGCACACCATATCTAATGACATAGTTGGACCATTACCTGTTAGCAACTATTGTACAAAATACATCATATTTGCCATTGACCACTTGACAAAGTGGGTAGAGACTAAGGCAGTAAGGGACCTGGGGGCAGGCACCACTGCTAAGTTTGTCTTAGAGAACATTATACTAAGGCATGGCTGTCCACAAGTCATACTCACTGACAATGGTACAAACTCCTTGTCCCATGTGTTAACCAAAATGAAAGAGCTCATGGGTATCAGAGGTGTATTCTCCACGCCATACCACCCTGAGTTAAATGAGATGGTTGAGAGAGCAAACAGCACCCTTATAAGTATCCTGAAGAAGCTGGCAGCTGATAGAGCAGCATAATGGAACATGTTCTTTCCTGCAGCCACGTTTGCTTATAATATTGCTGTACACTTTGCAACAGGGAAGTTTCCATTCCAACTACTTTATGGAAGACACCCTGTATTACCTCCAATCTTGTACTCATGCATAGAAGAACAAGGGCTTCAATCCCTGCACATGTACCAGGAACGTCTAACTTGCACTCTCATACAGCTTCAGTCAGAGGCATATTCTAACTCACTGGCTAAGAATATAAGAGACTGAGAAAGGGACAACAGGAAACAATTTAACCTGCCCAAATTTGCTGTAGGAGACTGGGTGCTGTTCCACAATACACATGGCAACAGCCGCGCTCACAAGTTTGCAGCCATTTGGATAGGACCCTTTGAGATCATTAATAAGACATCCACAGAAGCCTATACTATTAAGGATGTGAAGGATGGATGCCTAGTTAACCAAGTACACACCAAATTCTTGAGAAGGTTTAACAGGAAAGACTGAAATAAAATGAATAAAGAAAAAAGAAAAACAATTAAAATATATATGTGTAAATAAAACAATATCATATATAAAATAAACGTAAAGAATAAGAAAAAAATTTAAATAATAAAAAAAGATTACAAGAATACCATAAAGAAAAGATTGAAATCAGGTTGATTAAAACAAAAAAATAAACTAAATAAAGACAATTAGAACTAAAAAAGATAAAAATAAAATAAAAATAATATAGAGGAAGAGAAAAATTAAAACACTAACGCATAACACAAAAGGAAAATACTGGCAAGCATGGATGCCATTTATTCATCATGAGTACTGCAGGAGGGGTCTGAGCAACGAGGATGCTTGGTGGGAAACTGGATATTCACCACTGGGCGCTTGTGGGCAGGGAGGAGGTAGAGGTTGTTGTCAAGGTGTTGGTGCACATGCGCCAAGATAACCATCATCTGAGACCAGGCCAACTGAGAGTTCTGCAACATGGAGGTCCAGTTACAGAGTGGGAGGCAGAGCTGGCTCATGGGCACAAGGCAACCCCAACCACCACAAGCAGAAAATGCAGCCTCAATCAACAGGCAGTCTATCAAGGCGTCCTCCATATAGGAGTAAGCCAGCAGTAACAGAACCTGGAGCTGATAGGCCAGAGCACAATAGTACTCCAGGCAACAACCAGTGTACCCTGGCTGGCAGCTATTGGGGGCGTACCACATAAAGTGACACGCAGCAACAGAGAAAGGAAGATAGAGGCTGGCATTGCCAGTACTCACTGCTGAAAGGAACGCCTTGAAAGTGACAAAGAAGCGCCAACTGGCGTTAGTCTGGGCAGGAAGGTCCAGGGTTTGATGAAACGCCGGGTCAGCGGCAAGCTCAAGAGACCAAATCCGAGCCACCTCATCTATATACTTGTTTCAGATAGCAATAGTGTGGGTGTGTTGGGCAGAGATTTGACCAGGCGCCAAGGAAGCGGACTGAAGGCCAAGGCGCACCTCAGCAGCCAAGTGGGAGGCATTGTACTGGCCATGGTAGAGCTCACCAGCATGGATAGAGGACATGGTGTCCTTGTCAGAGTGCATAGCCTGCACAAAACTGAACATTATTTCTTTGTGGTGGCAACCCCCAAACTTGCTCAACAGAATCGGGTAGTCCATGGGGACCTCGTCTGAGTTGCAACAAGCACAAAGCATTGAAGAGGGGGTGGCTGGAGGCTCACCAGAGGAAGGCAAGCGCTGCATAAATGGGCGCAAGGCACCAGAAGTACCAACAACAAGAGGCGTGCTGGGGGCAGGAGGAGTCTTGGCAAATAGGGAATCCTCCTCAAAGAGGTCTCCGGCATTAGAAATGGGAGCAGAATTAAGGGTGGAGCTGGCCACAGTGGTGGCGCAGTCCTGCTTGCAGAATTGATCCTTGCTGGAGCAAAGACAGTTGAGGAAAGCAATCCTCACGGAGCAGGGCATCTTATGAAAGGCATTGTGCTCTGCCTCACCCATGGTTGCCATCATGGCGCTGTATGCTTGGCACATATTTTGGCGTTTGTTGCTGCTGTTATCAGTGGGATTCATCTTGGAAAGAAAGGAAGTAGTGCTTGATCAAGTGGGGGGGATAAGTTAGGAATTTTGACCAAGAAATGATGCTAATTATGACAGAGCTTGCGGATATGAACTGCAGCTGCAAAATTACATAAATTGGTAGCATAAATTATATGCATACTGGATTAGCAGTAGTCTGCTGACCTGAGCATTTATTATCCAATGATAAGCGCTGCCGCGGCAATTAAATAATACATAATTTTCTGCCACAGCACTTAAAAATATACACAAGCGCCGCCTAGTAATTGGACTAGGCGCCAACCTATTTTTACATCAAGCGCCGCCGCGCCAACTGAAAATTATTGCAAGCACCGCCTGAAAAATATTACAGGCGCCAAAGCGCCGCCCTACTTTTACATTGAGCGCCAAGACGCTGGGTTCAATTCCCTATAATCTTGGATTTCCTAAATTGACTGTATTTCTAAGCAGTCAATGCAAGGACACAAATCAGGCAGGATGAACGGCCTCAAAAAAATACCAAACCCCCACGCCAGCAAGGATCACCTATGCTGGATGAAGCAATTAAATCTCATTGGTTGGCATTTTTGAAACAACCAAACCTAAATCACTAATTACCCAAAATAAGAGTGTGCTGGAATGTCCTAGAAGATATTGCCAACAGCTCAGAAAGACGCTCCCAAAGAGGGTATAAATACTTTTCCCCTAACAATAAAACACTTTTTGACTTATTACAAGTGCTTCTGCATGATCAGAAGCCAAGCCTCCAAAGTAATTATTGATTTCTCTTCCTATATATTCTTCTGCCACAATACTAATCATATCCTCACATATGATAGTATTCAAGCCAAGTACCCTGCGCCCTATTACAGAAATGAATTGTCCCCATACTCCTAGTGCAACACCTTGATTTGCTCACGCCACACCGCCTGATGTTCATCCAGTTTGCATAGTTGGTCCTTGATGTATCCAGGGAGCAAGGAACAAAGGAAGTTCAGGGAGGAGGTTAAGTACTTCTGTGATTCCAGTGAGTTGAGCTGGTTGTCAGAAATACATGCAAAGAGACTGAGGGGTCATTCTTGATAGGCCATATTTTGAGCATAGTTATTTGAGACAGCAGTGGCTACAGCATTTAACAGTTGGTTCTGGGATCCTAAGGCAAGTTGATGGTGAACTAGGGCGGGTTAGATGAACTGGTTAACCAACACGCCAGTTGTATCCATGGATTCCATCAGTGCAGGGGAGAGACCAAAGTCCAAAAGGAAGGAGTACAGGTCTTCAGAAGCATACCCGGGACAGAGGCCAGGGATGGTGTGCATTGCCACCATGCCAGAATGAAGAAGGGAGCGGGTGGCAGCACAAGCTTGCTTGTAGTTGAGAGAGAAAGCTGGAAGGGGGCCCACGCAGGCCCAGGAGACAGAACTAATACCATAGGATTTGAGGGGGCATTGGTGATGTCTTCTTCTAAAGGGGGGCTAGATACTTTAGGTTGTTTGGGTACTTCAGAAACAAAGGGAGAAGGACCAGAAAATGCACGTGAAAACAAGGTAACCAAGGGGCTTTCAGCCCCTGTAGTGAGCACCATTTTGTTGTGTTTGGCTCTTAGGGACAACATTCAGGAGGACACAGCAGGAAATCTTTATAAAAAAGATTTGAGGTTTAAAGCTAGCCTTAGGTTAGCCTTCAGGGCAAAATTAAGGGCACACACCTTAATTTCCTGGAAAACAAGAAGAAAAAGTCCTTTTGAAAAAAAGGACAGGAAAAATCTTGAAGATTATTAAAGCCAACACAAATGTGGATAAACTTGTCTTTATTAGGAGAAATGATTCTACTTTAAATAGTAGACAAGGGACAGTGATTACTCATTAGAAAGACAGAGTAGCTGAGGGGGTCACGTTGATATGAGGTCATATCAGGATCATTCATAGACAGGTACAATAATCCAGAATGGGTAAATATTGAACAAAAGCCATTTTCAGAAGGTAAGGAATATCCAAAATCAAAAGCAAACCCAGCCAAATCTTTGCAGCTATCAATATTCAAAGGCCATATCAAAATAGCATTAATGGCACAATTTACAACACTTGGCGCATGCTTTGGGCATGACCAGACCTTTGAATATGGTACATCCACTAGTTATATCTTCATCAATGTTGTGGGCGCGGAAGTAAGTTTTCCAGGTATCCTGGGATGTGGCCTGGTTGAGTACGTGAGCAAAGGTGGGCAGGTTTTGGTCAGTAATTTTCTCTCTCATGGGTGTGGTCAAAAAACGTAGCTGCTACCAGTGACAAGGAGCACTTTTTTGGGGAAGCTTCAAATATGGAATTAAGAAAGAAGAGAAGTATATTTTATTGGATAATACTTTAGACTTATATAGACTTGACTGTGGCAGGGATTTAGTTGGATCAAACCTAGGAGTTGGTCATGTGCTAGATGGGTTTGAGCCACTGGATACTTGGACAGTCAGGTGATATTGCTTGGTTATCATTCTTGGTATGTCAAACAGTATATTGGAAGGGGACTAAATCAGGCAATGACTGGATGTTAAGTAGGTTGGGGGTAGCCAGAATGCTTGTACATCCAGACCCTTGACAATTCCATTCTTTATGTTTAGCCTGTGGTGTGTGTGTGGGTTGGGAGGGTCAAGATTTTGGGTAGAGCCCCTTTTTGGGCCCTGATGATAAAAAAGTGAGGCAAAACTGGACAGAAAGTCCAATTGAAATGTGCTGATCTGGAATAATCTGGGCAGGAATTCCTTTAGACCAACTGCCTGCGTTTTTTAATGAACAGCCTGATGCACATTTTGTGTGGCTAAATCTGTGTGTAGCTATGGTTTTAGGGCCAATGCCTAGGGTTAGCGCCCCAAAAGAATAGTATGTAATCTCTGGGGTCTGGTGTGGCGTGGAGTGGTAGATCACAGGCTAATAGCTGATCCAAATTAATCCGGGCTTTTAGCCCTTGGGATGTCTGCCTGGGTTTTTTGTGGAGGTCTATGTCTGTTATGGGAAACTCTATTATGTTTGTGGCTGAGTTAGGGTGCAGAACTGCTAGGCTGCGCCCTCAGTGCAACTGGTAGATCACATGTGAGTACCAATCTGCTGAGAATGTGGCTTTCACATTTTTGTGTTAACCGCTGGGCCACATTTTAAATTGCTGACCTGCCTTGGATTATGTGGCTCTTTGTGGTAAATGTATAAAGGGTCTGAAGGTGGACTGTGTTGTTCAATGGGAGCAAAAAGGTGCATTTTTGCGGGCCGCGTTAAACCAAAAAAAATGTGGTCCTTTGGCCTGGGTTTTTTATTACCAATTTACTTACATGTGTGGCTGCTTCTATGGTGAACTCCTTTGATCCAGATGCAGCTTCTTATGGTCCAATTATATCTGGGAGAGTCAGGCCATAAATTGGCCTTGCTCAAAGCAGTTATTAGCACATCTGGGCCAATTGGTACTGCTTTGAGGTTGCATGAAAATCATATTCATGCCTGGGACTAGGGACAGACATCCTGCAGAAGAGTTTGTCCCATTAGTGAGGTCCATCAGCCACTATACATTATTGACCCCACCAGAGGTAGGGCCACTGCTGTCATTGGCTGCTGCATCTTAGGCTTTTTTGGGTGCCATGGACTGTTTGGGATCCCCTGCAGTATAAGGGGATAGCTTAGTTACTGCAGCAAGTTTGGTTTGGACCTTGCGTCTTGGTCTTCTGTTATCCTGTGCAGAAGGTGCCTGCTCCTGATTGGGTGTATCCTGGGTTTGGGCCTGCAGCAAATTCCCTTGGGCCATTGCATTTTGATGACTATCCAATAAAACTTAGCCCAAGTTAATCATTAATTCCTGGGTTTTTAGCCTGCTGAAAATTCTCTTGGGCCACTGCATTGTGGTGACTATCCAATAAAACTTGGGCCGGGTTAGCCATTAATTCCTGAACTGCCAGTTCTTTAATTTCCATTGGTTCATCAACCACATTGCCATGAGCTACCTGGGTCTCATTTGCAGGCGTTTGCATGGGTTGAGGTGCCTCTTCTTGGTAAAATTCTGTCTCCTTGATTAGTTGAGGCTGAGACAAATTCTGAGCCTTTGCATAAGCCTTTTTCTGGCAGAATGTGATTGGTTTTACAACTACATACTCAGCCATAGTGCCCCAGGCCAAGGCTACAAGAGCATTTGATTGGGACCCAGTTATTTCACTATTCTGGTGCTCCTTGGGGGTGTCTTGTTCTGCAGCCTGGACTCCTGCTATGGTTGTAGGACAAAGAGCCTCTTGTGGCCAAGGGCTGAGCACAGCGCACAGATGGGTGGAGTTTGCTCATGGAATACCTTGAACTTGCTATTAAGGGTGAAATCCTTCTTGAGAATGGTTGCTTAATGGGTATGGATGACAAGCTGACATCTGCAAAGGGTTTGATTAAGGTCATGGCTTTTGGTGTGGTCAGGTGGCCCATGTAAGAATTCTTGAGCAGTTCAAACTGCACTATTTCTCTATACTTGGTCAGCCCTTCCTTGAGCTGGGATTCAACCTCCCCTCTGGGCATGTCTAATGGCAAGGCCTCAAAATACATAAAGAGGGTAATATCTTGATTGAACCAGGTGCAGGTGATTGTTAGGACTTTCTGGGTTTTCTTACCCTTGGGGTCAGTGATCTCAAGAGTGAAGATTTCCTCAGCTGCCTGATCAGCATCTGCTTTACAGAGGAAGCCAAGATCAAAGAAGTCCTTCATTGGGCTTTGGTGAAGTGACACAGCTTTGGTATATGCTGTGTTAACTTCTTTTGCTGCCTCTTGGAACTGAGTAGGCTCACCTCCAAAGTTGACTCTAATCCCATGGGGAACAGGAGACTTGGGGAGGACTCTGGTAATGTCTTGGAACCAGCGTTCAGAGGTCACAAACTTCATCCATCCTTCTGATGGAACAAATGGTCCCTTCTTGATGGTTCTTGTAGGACTCACCAGTTGGCCCTTGACAGGGCGTTTCTGGCCCTGGACCATCTTGGCCCAGAATCTGGAGTTATTGGTTGCCATACCTTTCTTACTTATAGCAAAAGCCTAAAGTAAACTTGGAATTTTATGCACTTTGATTGCTTTATTAATGCTTAGGTTCTAAAAATTGGAGCTAAACTGTGAAATAAAGGTCATCTCAAAGTTCATTACCCTACATTAAATGGATCTAAATTGTGTACAAAAGGCAGTTTTTGGTATGTCCTTTTCTTCTACTTTAACTTGGTTATAACCTGAAGTGAGGTCAATTTTGGAGAAAAAATTGGCTCCTGAGAGTCTCGCAAACAGATCCTCTTTGAGTGGAAGGGGATATTTATTCTTTACTGTGCTTGCATTTAGTGCTCTGTAGTCAGCTACTAGACAAAGAGTGCCTTCCTTTTTCTTTACAAAGAACACTGCTGCCCCCCATGGGGATTAAGACAGGCAAATAAATCCTTTGGCTAGGTTGTCCTTGATATGGGTTTTGAGGGTTTGGGTCTCCATGGGGAAGAGTCTGTAGAGAGGTACAGGTTTAGGCAAAGCTTTATACAGGTTGATACCATATTTGACCTTCTGTTCAGGGGATAGCTCTGTGAGCTCTTCCTCATATACATGAGTGTAATCATTTAGGAGTGCTGTGAGTTCTGGGCATTGAATTTTGGTTGTTTGTATGTTATTGAACTCAATGTAACTCATTATTTGGAGGGTACTTTCTTTGGTTAGATGTTCTAAGTCATCTTGGTTTATGACCTGGACATATACTGCGTCTCTTAGGACAAGATTGTTAGTTTCTTTGAGGATGTTGAAGTTGACTCTGTTGCATTTGAAGGCCATGGTCTTGGTTTTCTCACATACGCTGGGATTCCCTCAGGTGAACCAGTCCATGCCTGCTACAATATTGTAGTTTATGTTTTTCATGACAAGTCCTTTGATGGACGTTTGTATGCCTTGGAGGTCAATTATGAAGGGGGTTCTTTTGCCTTTGAGTAGAACCTTTGATTTATCTGCCATTTTGGCGTACTTGAAGTTGAATTTGAAAACTGGTATTTTGTACTTGGTTACAAATGGTTTGCTAACCATGATTGTTGTGCACCAGAGTCAAATAATATTTTGTGTTTATGTGATTTGTAAGTACATGGGTAGACAAGAAGTTGTGAGCAATCTTTAGTTTTTATGTTCATAAAAATGGAGGATTGCGGGACACGGGGGATGCAAGTAGCAAAGTTTGTGTCTTGGTACAGTTTCTTGTCAAGTTGGGGGGAGACAGGGGCACTTAAGCCTGTTCCCCCTTCTCTTTTCCATGTTCCTCTTTTTGAGACCTTTGAGTTCAGAGAATGTGAGGTCATACTCATAGTGGGTTGCTGTTTCAGCATTGTTTACTTTGATGGTGTCCTCTTTCTTGGTACAGGAGCAGTTTGCGCTTTGGTTGTGATTGTCATTATTGCAATTGAGTTGCTGTTGCTATTATTGGAGTTTTGGCGTTTGTTGCCATTGGAGTTTTCTCTGCCATTGTTGTTTGAGGAGTGATTGCTATTGTGTGCAGCATATTCCATGTCTGTGCATTTTTCTGCGCGCTTGGCTTCTGCAATGAGTGCAGGTATGGAAGTGTTAGCCTCTGGACGGATGAGGGCAGCAACAGAGGATTTCATTCTGTTGATGAATGAGGCTCTAGTGTGTATGTTGTTAGCTTGCGCTGGATTTTGGATTTTGCAGTGCATTTCCTCAAATTCATTGGCGTAAGCTGTGATAGTGGTCTTCTGAGGAAGATCACTGAGCTGTATTACAATGTTGTTTTAAATTGCGCAATTAATGCTATTTTGATATGGCCTTCAAATATTGATAGTTGTGAAGATTTGGCTGGGTTTGCCTTCAAGTTTGGAAATTCCTTGCCTTCTGCAAATGGGTCTGGTTCAATACCCACCCATTCCAGATTATCATACCTGTCTATGAATGATCCTGGTATGACCTCATTCCAAAATGACCCCCTCAGCCACTCTGTCTTCCTAATGAGTGATCACTGTCCCTTGTCTACTATTTAAAGTAGAATCATTACTCCTAATAAAGATAAGTTTTTTCCACATTTGTGTTGGCTTAAATAATCTTCAGCTTTTCCTGTCCTTTCTGCAAAAAGGACTTTCTCTTCTTGTTTTCCAGGAAATTAAGATTTGTGCCCTTAATTTTGCCCTGAAGGCTAACTCAAGGCTTTCTTCAAACCTCAAATCTTTTGTTATAAAGATTTCCCGCCGTGTCCTCCTGGATGTTGTCCCCAGGAGCCAAAAACAACAAATGTCTTGGAGGTATTTGGTGAAGTAGAAGTTGTGTGTGATTTCTGCTTTGAATTCTTTCCAGTTGTCAAGCTGGTTGTCAGTCTGTGAGCCAACCCAGGTGGCAAACCAGTTAGCTGCAGCCTTGTAAAGGCATTTGCTGGCTTCCTGGACCCATTTTTTGTGGGGGATGCAGCCGGCGCAGAGTTTAGCAGCTAAGTGGTCTAGCTATTTGATGACGTTTTCTTTGTCTTTACCAAAGAACTTGTCAATACCAATGTACTTGGAGTTGGTAACTTCACCTGTGATAGGTGATTGTGTGTTTTTTTGTGGTTGAAGAGAGCAACTGTATTGTATTATCTTGGCGCATGCTTTGGGAATGACCAGTCCTTTGAATACAGTACATCCACTAGTTATATCTTTTTCAATGTCGTGGGTGCAGAAGTATGTCTTCCTGGTCTCCTGGGATGTGGCCTGGTTGAGTATGTGAGCAAAGGTTGACGGGTTTTAGTCAGTCATTTTCTCTTTCATGGGTATGGTTGAAAAACTGTAGCTGCTACCAGTGATGAGGAGCGCATTTTGGGGAAGCTTCAAATATCAAATTGAGAAAGAAGAGAAGTATATTTTATTGGATAATACTTTATACTTATATAGCTTTAGCTGTGGTGGAGATTTAGTTGGATCAAACCTAGGGGTTGATCATGTGCGGGATGGGTTAGAGTCACTGGATACTTGAACAGTCATGTGGTATGCTTTGTTGCCATTTCCTGTATTTTGAACTATATATTGTGAGGGCACCAAATTGGGCAATGACTGGATGTTAAGTGAGTTGGTGGTAGCCAGAATACTTGTACATCCAGATTCTTGACAATAGTAAGAATTCTATGAAGCTGATATTCTTCTATCTCCTGGGAGTCAGGATAGCAGAGCAAGGGACTAGTGTCAGGGTTAGTGGAACCTAGGCTAGGGCTTGCATATAGGGAGACTTCAGGGTCTGCTAACTCCAAAGTCAAGGCTGTGTTGGATGATAGGACACAGCTGGGGACACCTGGGTCTTAAGGCGGGAGTGTAGAAGTTGGAGAGAGGGGAGGTACATATACATGGGCAACCAGGGATTTCTCCTCATCCTGGCTGCCCAGAAGTTTTTTGGCTCCTCATTTTGAGAAGCTCCTTCACCCTCTTGATCTCCTTCAGAGTTATACTCCTCTGCTCCTACATGATGCACCTTGGACACTGGCTGCTTTCATTCCCTAGACATGTGGCCTGGCTTCCCACACTTGTAGCAGGTGTGAGTGCCATTGGTACCAGCTCTTCCTTGAGTGGATGATCTTTCACCAGTCTTAGGCTTGTTAGTGGAGGAAGATTTTTGCCTGTTATCCTGGAATGCTCTTGGTCCAGAGGGCATTGGGACTTCAAAGTCATCCTTAAAGGTGAGGAGGTTGCAAATCAGATCAGAGACATTGTGAGCTCTATAGATTCCAGACTTCAAAGCAAGAGAGATTCTTGTTAGTTTGTACTGCATTGAGCAGGTCAGACTTAACATCAATGAAGTAAGCAGCCTTCAGGGAGATCAGATTCTGGGCTTCTAGGTAAAACCTATCTACATATTCTTGCATGGTATCTCCTTTCTTAATGCCTCCTTCCACAAAGTCCATATTTCTGTTGTTTAGAGCTTCTTTATTGCCAAATTCATCCATTAAGGCTTTGGAGACATTGGCAAAGGTCCATCCACGTTCTGGGAGTCTGGGCATGATGATGTTCTGTGTCTCAGAATCCAGGCAGTTGAAGATGGCTGATTCTTTATTGCCTCATCAGCCCCATAAATTGTATTTTCATAAAGTCTCAATAACATGGTAACATTACTTTTCTTATCAAAAAAGGCAAGTTGACAGGCTTAAAGTTAGGAATCACATTGCTTGTATTGAAGGATCTTCAGGTAGGGGAGTGGTTGCATCTGGAAGCCTGGTATCTGGCTTCTGAAGCAGCCTGACATTCCTGTAATCTGGTTTGTTCAGGGATAGCCAGGGGACTGATGCTGCTCTCCAGTACTGCTTCAGCCATCATGATGTTCCTTGGGAAGTTTCTTTGGGCATCATCATCTTCATCATAGCTGTGATAAGATTCATTGCCAAAGGAGTGTGACTGGCTTCCCAAGTAAAGTCTACTAACTGACCTAGGTTCTTCAAAATGTACTGTTCTCCCTCTGGGAGGGGAGACCGTTAGACAAGCAGTGAGGAGTTCAAATTGATCTTGGAGAGTGAAAAGAGTGGCTCTGATGTCCTTAAGCTCTTATCTGATGACCTGGTTTTCCTTTAACTATCCATCCACTTTATTCTCTAAGCCTTGGATCTGCTGACAGGTGGTCTCAGCAAAGGTTTAATTGCCCTTTTCTAAGGCGGTCTTCCTTTGTTGGTCATGTTTGGGACCATAATGAAGGGCCTTGAGGTCCTTGAGTCCTTCAGTTAATTGGGCCTGGAAAGTGAAGAGATCTCCATTCAATATTTTATTTTCCTGTTGGACTTCCTGGACGTCTTTCTCCAGGGAGCAGAAGTGACCAAAGAGTTTCATCACTTCTTTATGGAGCATATTGGTGTTGTTCCCAGTGGGCTCCTCAGTTGTAGGGCCTGGGTAATCTTTTCAAGTTCCTGTAAAATGGCCTGGAAGATATCCCTGGAGCTTTTGACATGTCCAGTCACTACAGAGATTCAATGTGGGTCCAACTCATAGTTGCTTTGGAGTTGCTGGACCACCTAGGGGTGTAATTATGGAATGATTGTTTCATAGTTTCCATGAATTGGGTTTAAGACATCTGGTTGCTGACTAACTCAGCAATATTTTGGTTAATCAAACCAAATTTTGCACTGAGGTCAGAGTATAGGGTCTTCAAGAAGTTTTTCTGGGCTGCAATCAACTGACCTTGATGCAGAAGAACATTCTCTTGACGTACTAAGTGGACTCAATTATGGCAGATAGCGGGATGTACAAAGTAGTACAAGTACTCCTTCATTGGGTCAATGGTCTTCATGTCCTTCTTGAGCTGGTTGGGGGTGATATGACTCAGGGTCTGGAACCTCTCTCTGATGGAGGGTCCATATGCTAGCAGGATTGCCAGGAAAGCCAAGTTCTCCCCATCTTGAACTGCTTCTTTGTCCATTCTTTGAATAGTGGAGTCCAAGGTCTGGGAGGAGGGAACTATGTTGACGTTCACTGGATTAGGGATAGCCACATTTAAGCTCAAGGTTCAGCAGCATTGGAGGGTAGGAGGTCTCTGTACATCTCCCATAAACTGGCTAAGTACAGGCAGCTCTTGGGGGTTTTAAGAAGAACCATCCTGGTTGGTGTTTTCAAGAAAAACATCTCTGGTGTCTGCTAGAGTATGCTTCTCAGGTATGCCAAAGCAAAAGCAGAGAGAGGAATATTCCCTCCCTGGGATGAAACAGGACCATGGCAGGTGTCCTGCAGGTTTGTTGTTTCTGGATAGATACATATCAGGAGTGAGCACCAATGTTGTATTTTGGGCCTTGAGGACGTCTTGTGTATTAACGTCTGAGCTTGTTTGCTGGTATAGTATATTTATAGGCCTAAACACATATTAATACCAGCCTTTATCTCTGGAGTCTTTACCTTTTAGTTCTAAGGTAACAACTGAGTAGAGCTAAAGGCAATAGGTGAAATGTGTAAAAGTGTTTTCATTTGAAGTAAAGAAAGAGAGTTTATATACTTGGAATGCTGCACAATGCTGCAAGAGTGTTATTAACACCTGCACAATTGTTTGGAAAATTACAGCATCTTCTTGGATCCATCAGGCTCTTGCATCTGCATTCCTTTCTTTTAGGGATGATCCAGATAATCTGGCGGAAAAGAGTGGGTGCTCATTACTCCAGAGTGGACTGCAGTTGCAGCTGCCCATTACATAAGTTGCTATCAGTTCCCAAACCCAATCCATTGGGATGTAATAGGTTGGCCAAATTGCTGTAACATCCAAGTTACAATCAGGAATGTAGATCTGTTGGATCTAACAAATTTGAGTGGAAACTAAATTAGTGTTGACCATCAGAATTAATTCCACTGATAGCCTTGACCATTCTATCATGAAATCTAATTTATAACAGGATTCAACCCCTGACACCTTGTGGGCTGCCCTAGTTTTTCTAGGCTCAAACTAGAACAGTTTTTTACTTTGGGGAAAGTCCTGAGATCTCTTGACCTAGAGCTACCTGTGCCAATGTCTCACCTGCAAAAGGATCCTGTTAACCCTGCCAATGACAGTGCAGATTGGGTCAGCAATCCAAAGATAACTTAGGCCACTGTGGCTAGGGAATTAAAGAAACTTCCCTTAGAATGCAGGTCATCTGAGGATGACAAATCCTGCAGCTCAAAAAGGGAATTCAAGTCTTCTTGTTTTGATCCATTCAATAAAAGATCTCCTGAGCAAGATGCCACTGAGGGTTGCCAAACACTGGTAGATGGTACCACCCAGCCTGAGAGGGATTACAAAAGTTTTCCCATGGCAGATGGGCATACTTATACCCTGGGCCATCAGGAAGTTGCCCATTGCCATTCTTGCAATAAAGTGACATGAACCTTTGGTTCAACTAAGTCATCTCATATTTGATTTTAGTTCTATTTTATTTGCAGACCAACCTCTGCGGCCTTTTCTCCCACACCTATCAACCCCAAGAAACCGCAGATTGTCTGCCCAAGCTATATTGACCATACAGAGCACCCTTTGGCCCTGTGAGAGAGGGGGCTAAACTAACTAAGTTTGAATCCCATCCTGTTGAGACAAACCACCAGGATGCCATCCAGTGGATTACTGGAATGGCCACTCTAAAGGGAGACCAAAGGGAAGACACTAGGGCCAGACAGGGAAAGTAGGAATTTAGTCCCATCAATGCAAGCCCAGTGAGTAACCATGGGTCACAGGAGGAGACGTGGGCTGGGACCTCAACAGTCAACAGGGGTACAAGTACCTCATCCTCCAGAGGGGAGATGAGGGCATAGATACCTCCTTGGCAAGTGGGGCTAGCAAGGTGGAGTATGAGGGGTACAAATCCAGGTTGTTGCAGGTAAGACCCTTAACAAGAGCCTCACCAGAAAAGAGAAGACCACTAGGAGCGCAACAGACTAGATGTATTGTTGCCCACTAGGCAGACCAAAGAGGAAATGCATGACCACAGTACTGGGGAAGTAATCCAAAGGAGTATCATAAATGGGGCCAGGGAAAAACCACAAACTTGAGAGCAGGGAGTATCATTTTAATAATCTCCAGAAAATTTGAAGCCTGGGAGTGGCAGCTTTAACCGTGGTTGTTATAAAAAAATCCCAAATTAAAGGAGCTACAGGCCATTTACTGTAAATTCAGAACCTAAATGTAAAGATGTGGGATTGTCAAATCCTTGGTCCAAATTTCAAATCACTTTTTTGGGATGGTCTTTTTTAATTAAATTTAATTCTTGGTGTTTTTATTTGGATTTTTAAAAAGTGGGAACTCATAGACACTTTGCAAAGTTCAGGTTGAACTGCATATTTCCAATGGACAAAATGAATTAACTGGAATCAGATTTGAAGTGTTCAAATCCATCAACCATTTTCATTAAGTTAACTATGTTTTTTGAAATTGCAGGATTGTCAAATCCAAGAACCAAATTTCAAATCACTTTTTAATGCCACTAGTAAACTCAAATAATAATTGCGGGAACTGGAATCCAAATTGAATGTACAGTAAGTAACTAGGACAAATCAATCCAAATCAAGAAGCTCCACTCTGGATAAAATCAAATGAAAAATTCAATCTCAACAACCATGTTTAGACATGAAATTAAGTGAAATGCAAAATTTTCTAAACTTGAAATGATAAAATATTCTTCACTCTAAATCACTAATATAGCGACCACAAAACCATATAATGATATATAAGCTACCCTCCTGATGACGCAGAAATTTTTTAAAAGTTTTTTGGCCCCCAGCGTAGCCAGGGGCTATAAAACTTTCATTTTGAGGATGGAAGGAGGGGGAAATATAAACCATCAGTTTACTAATTTTGTATTCATGTATTGCTACTAAGGATACTTGATTACAGTTGATTTTAAAAAATGCTAATAATAAAGCATCTAACTTTTAGCCGTCCTAAAATGGAATAGGGTGCTTTTTGAGAATGCCTATGATTCCTAAAAGAATTAGCACAAATCTACTCTAGATCCTTTATCATCCTTTTTGAGACACCCATAAATTATATTTATTTCAAATTCACCTCTTTTTTGATTTGAAATTTGGTTCTTGGATTTGACAATCCCACAATCTCAGATTTTTTAAGTTTTACATGGTGTCTATGATTTGTTTGAAATTCAGGAAATCTCAAATTGTACATTAGAATACTGCATTTCTGATTCATGTATCCTTCATTTGTTTGCTGAGTTTTGTCTTTTGCTAGTTGAGTTATCTGCTCAAGAGATTTGAAATTTGCCGATTTAAATAAATCAAAAAAAAGTCAAATTAAATGTTTGATTTTATTAAATCTTTTATTTTTCACTCAGCTGAGTTGCCCACAAAAGTGATTCAAAATTTGGACCAAGGATTTGACAATCCTGCATTTTTACGTTTAGGTTCTGAATTTACAGTATATTTAAAATGATTAAAATACAGTAGTTTTAAAAGCTATGGCAACAACCAAAAATACCTCAGATTTAAACAAAATGATTTCAGATTTGAAAAAAATCCAAGTTGCGCAAGATTCAGGATTCAATTAATTTATAAAATTTCAGTTAATAAATGAACTGTCAAACAAAAAACAAAATTTCACTAGCCCATTATATGAAATTATATCAAACATCAAGCGGTGTAGTTCAAACCACAAACAAAATGAACTGACACAATAACTGAAATGGATGGATGCTATTCCGGAGTATATTATAATCCAAGCAGGATTCATATGAGGCACCAATAGAAGGACTAAAGTGAAACAAACCTTGAGCAATCTAGAAGCAAGATTACACAAGCACTAAACAAAATGAACTCACACAAGATGTGTAGTATGAGCAGTCTAAAATAGAAAAATAACAGTTTAACAGCCAATCAACAGCTATCTAATTTAGGAACAGAGGTATTTTATCCATTTTCATGGCTCCAGATTTTTATGGAATGGTTTTGAGAAACTTACAAATATGAACTTGAGATTACAATAAAAATAAATTTTTAAATTTTAAATTTTCTACTTTTAGTGATTTTATCCTAGGTTTTTTACAATGGTTTTACCAAGCAATATCTTTGATGGCGCCAGTAGCCAATCCAGCAACAGCCAGACCAGCTTCAATGGAGGCAAGGCTCAGAACGTGGAGGCACCCCTTTACACCCAAGCCTTTGAGGCAGGTAACAAGGAAGCTGACCTGTTACTGTCCCCCGACCCATATGGCTTTGACTTGTTTGAGAGTCACTTAGTGTCTAGCTCTGCCCTTGCTCCCACACCCACCCCTGCACAAGCTGCCTGTCAACTAACCAATCAGGATGGCAACCTCAATCCAGAACAACTTCCTGCCACCAGCCAACCTACCCCCTACAGCCAATCAAGCTTCAGCTCCTGCCGCCCAGCACCCCAAACACAGAATAATCACTGCCCAAATTCTTCAGGAAATTGTGGCACTAAACCTACAGGGTCTGTTGTGGGACCAGATTGCCACCCAGTTGCAATTTACCCAAGCTACTGTCATGCGGGAATTCAACAACCTGATGAATAAGGGTAATCTGATTGGGACAGCCAAGAAGCCCTAGAAGGCCCCTGAGTCCCAAATCAATGAGGTGTACCCTATTATGGTTGACCTCCTCCAGCGGGATCCCAAGCTTCCATTGACCCAGGTCCAGAAGCAACTTTTGCACCATGACACATGGGTTTCTGAGCGCATGGTGCAACTCTGGATGTATGGGAAGGTGGCTTCCATACGGGTTCTTACCAATTTTGTCGGCAACCAATGGGATGGCGCTGAGGATTCCCCATATGACACCGCCATCAAATCAACCCTGGTCTGATGCCTGACTAGTCTAACTGATGATGTCATGTTCATCTCCTATTACAAGCTATCAATAGCTTTTGATGATTTTGGCAAGCAAGGAAAAGCTGCTGCCAAGAATAGAAGGAAGAAGGTCAAGAAGGGGACATTCATTGGTGCATTTCTGGCTGTTTCAGCCAAGGGTTTTGTCTACTATTAGACAAACCCTGATTTCGTTGACAGGTACTCATACAGCCACATCCTTGGTGGATTGCTCAACTCCTGGGATGGCTTGAATTCCAAATACCAGGTTTTCTTGAGCCACCAGATAGAGGGTAGCTCCACTGCCCTTGAGGCCATCCAGGGATGCGGGCACCAGGCCTCAGTCTACCCCACTGGCCATGCAGACATCCATCTGGCTGATGGTGTCTTCTTCAACATGGAATCCACATTACAGGAGCGCTGCCCTCAGGCTTTCAGCAACCTCTATCTTGGGGTCCTTGACCACAATTTTTTCTTTGGCCGCCAGATGGTGGCTGACTTGTTTGCACAAATGGTTTTCCATGTGAACATGGGCAACTAATCACATAAGGATAAGCGCCTTCCACCTCAGGACACTGCCACCTATCAGCCCATCCAGCCAATGATCAATGAGGAATACAAAAAGAGTTATATGGCAGCCATCATGATAAATCCTCCTTCCTCTACCCCTGCCACCAACACCCCTAACCCGCAAGCCCAACCCACCTAATCCCAGACCCCCCAGGCCAGCACCGCCTCTACGTCTTCCTTCCTGTGTTATTCTGCCTCCTAGGCATCACTCTCCCCTGCCCCAATAAAACCCTGTCACCAAACATTTTCTATTTATATTATCTTTATTTTGAATTTCAATTGTTTGTGTTCTCTTTGTTTATAGTTGGCTATATTCTTTATGTTCAGCTTATTTCTATAAAATCATATATTTACTATGGTGTGTATCTAGATCCAGAACAAAGTTATTTTTAGTACACAAACACACCCCTTGTGAAAATATTAACAACAATTTAGTGCTCAGCTAAATTTGAATTAGAAAATTATAGTGTTAACTGTTTTTAGATAAAGTTGTTACTGATCACCAAATTGTTATTAATATTTTCACAAGGGGCTATGTCAAGCTCCAAAAATAAAATGGTAATCAAGGAAATAATGCCAACACAAAGCAAACAACACATATTGAGATGAGCGTAAAACATATACAAAATGGGTAAAAAGATGGGATAATGTAGTAGATGGGAAAACAAAAAGGAATAAACAAAGAGGCAACAATATCAAAATAATACAGAATTTATTGGGGCAAAAGCTATTCAAAAACATGAAAATGTTAGTAAAAAATTAATGAGATAATTGGAAAAGCTTCTGAAAGACCTCAACTTGATGATTGCCAAAATCAAGGACATCAACCGCAAGGTCAAAGCTAAAGTTAAGTCCACCGTCCTCACTGGGGACAAAATTGACAAGGTGTCCACAAAGGCACTAATGACAAAAATGCCAGACACCCCAGAGAAGACCATTGAGTGTCTTCTCAACATCCAGAAGACGGTGGTTGAGGGCCTTCAGTTTAAGGCGTACAATCTTTCTGCACTATCTGTTTTTGTTGACAACCTGGGGATGTATGAGCATCTCAAACCCGCCAAGCGTGCCAGGGCAGAGGATACTGAATTGCCAGTGCAATTGCTTGCACCAAGAATGGCTAAGCTGGCCAAGGCTGTGGGTATTGTGTTCTGAGGCGCGGCACAGACACACAACAGGGAATCCTAACCTTAGGATTGGATTTGTACTAAGTCTTGGTTAGATGACAGGGAAGGCAATTGTGTTTACCTTGCGGCCCTGGATGAATAATCTCTACTAGGCGTGGCTAGAGAGAGGCGCAGAAGTACAGAAGACACAAAGACAAAAATGTGAATAGAACTTAATTTTATTGGTGAATTAGGAAATGGATTATATAGTGGTTGAGAATACCACAAAACACTACCAGGACAGTAGGATCACTTGCCACAAGCATGAGTGGGGCAAGTGAGTTGCGCAGAGTCAGGAAACCAAACAATCATATTTCCTGATGCAGAAACCAGTTCATTTTGAGAGTCAAAAGCAAAAGCAAGAGATTTGTCTTTGAAATGGCCCACCAAAGGCAAAATCGAAACATGGTGAATGCTGTTATTCACAACATTGCCCCCCTCTAGATTGGCCTTAGGGGGGTGATACTTGCAGAGGAACTTGGCGTGTACGCAAGCAAAAGGGCAACCACTGGAGAGGAGCTTTACAGTGTACTCAGATCCTTGTTTGAAAGTCACCTCTAAAGGACCAATCCACAGGGAGTCCAGCTTGTGCGCGCGCCCACCCACACGGTGTTGGTAGTACAGGACATGGTCACCAACATCAAACTCAGGCAAGGGGGAGCGCCCAGCGTTGTCAGGAGAGAGCTCGAGCATCTTAGTCTTATATGCAGAAGTGTAGGCAGTGGCCTGTATATCAATGATGCAGTTGACTAAGTCTTTGATGTGGTTGTCAGGGTTCATGGCCTTATCAGAGGAGAGTAGGGGAACCCCCAAGAGCAACAGAGTGGTGGCTTCACGCCCATACAACATGGCAAAGGGGGAGTACCCTGTGATCCAATGCTTGCTCAGACAATAGGCAAAGAGTGCAGCAGGTAAGTATAGATCCCAATTGGCAGCGTCAGAGTAGGTGAGTTTTCTCATGATAGAAACCAGTGTCAAGTTGGCACGCTCAACTGCCCCATTAGTGGAAGGATTATAGGGGGCAGAGAAAGACTGGTGAGTTCCTAGAGCTTCAACAACAGAGGTTACAAGTTTGGCATTGAAGTTGGTTCCGTTGTCTGACAACAGCACTTGAGGACAGCCATGGCGGTAGAAAACATCCTGCAGCAGGAAGGCAGCAGTAGTCTTAGCAGTGATGTCTTTAGTAGGGCGAGCTTCTACCCACTTGCTGAAGTGGTTGACGGCAATCAGGATAAAGCGGCATCCGGAACGTGAGCAGGGGAGAGGGCCTACAGCATCAATGCTGACAGTGTGAAAGGCATGTTGAGGGGGAACCAATTTGAACTTGTGAGAAGCAGCTTGGGGCCTCTGAAGTTGGCAGTCATGGCAACTAGCTATGACATCTGGGATCAACAGGCAAAGATTCTCCCAGAAGTAATTCTTCTGAAGCCAGTCAAAGGTCTTGGCAATGCCTCCATGGCCAGTCTCTTTATGGGCTTGCAACACCAAGGAGAGGCAAAGACTGGGGCGCACGTATGGCAGGTATTGACCCTGCACCTTCTTGAAGAGTTGGTTGTCGCGTATGAGGGTGTCTTCAGACAATTTGGACAGGGCAAGTCAAACCTCTTCTGTCTCACTTTCCCAGGAAGAAGGGTAGCCAATTAGCTTGTACAGGCGGTCTGCCTCAGCAGGATGTAGGGCAAGGATGGGCATTTGGGACAACCCATCAGCGTTCTGATGTTGAATCCTGGGGCAATGGAGCACAGTGAAGTCATAACCTTGCAGGCAGAGGGCCCATCTGGCTAAGCGTCCTTCAGGCTCCTTAAGTTGTTGTAACCATTTGAGCAAAGCGTGGTCAGTGACAACAGTGAAATGGGTACCATACACGTAGTGGCAGAATTGTTTGACTGCATGCAGCACAGCAAGGCACTCCTTCTCTGTAACACTATAATTCTTTTCATGCTTATTCAGCACACAGGAAGTATAGGCTACAGGGTGGTCCACACCTTCATTGTTGAGCTGAGCCAAGATAGCCCCAATAGCAAGGTCACTAGCATCAGTGTACAAGATGAATTCCTTATTGTAATTGGGGTACACTAAAATGGGTGCTTCTTTGAGTTTCTGCTTTAGAGTCTCAAAGGCTTGCTGTTGGCTGGCGGTCCATTCAAAAGGAACATTACGCAACAGTTGGACCAGGGGTTTGCTAGTATCAGCAAAATCAGGAATGAATTGTCTATAGTAACCCATCATGCCCAGAAAGACTTGTACTTCTTGTAGGTTGGTGGGCGGAAGCATTTTGTCAATGGCTTCAACCTTCTTGGTCATTGGACAAATCCCCGTTTGGGTTACTTCATGGCCCAGGAATTCAAGGCGTTCTTTGAAGAAAGCACACTTAGAGGGCTTTAACTTGAGGCCAGCTTCTTGGATCTTTATGAACACCTCTTTAAGATGGGCTAGGTGATCAGTGAAAGTTGCGCTGAAGACTGTTATATCATCTAGATAGACTAAGACACACGACAACTTCAAGTCACGCAGGATGGAGTCCATGGCCCTCTGGAAAGTTGCCGGGGCATTACAGAGCCCTTGCAGCATGCAGGTAGGTTCAAACAATCCTTCTGATGTGATGAGCGCAGCCTTCTGACGGTCTTCAGGAGAGAGGTCAACTTGCCAGTAACCAGACGCCAAATCCATGGCAGAGAAAAACTTAGAACCTCCAAGGCGTCAAAGAGCGTCATCAATACGCGGTAAGGGATAGGAATCTTTCTTGGTTAGAGAATTCAACCTCCAATAGTCCATCACAATCCGGTGGCCCCCATCCTTTTTCTTTAAGATGAGCAGAGGAGAAGCCCAGGGACTTTGAGAGGGAGCTAGCAGTCCAGCATCCAGCAGTTGTTTGAGCTCCTTAGAAACCTGCACATCTTCCACTTGGCTGCGGCAGTATGGCTTGGCACAAAAGGGGGGAGCATCTCCTGTGTCAATCTGATGAATCACACCTTTGGCCAGCCCATAATCAGTGCTATCTTTAGCAAAGATGTCTGAGAATTGGTCTAGTAAATCAAGCACCTCTTTCTGTTGAACCGGGGACAACTGAGGGAAGTCTTGGGCAGTGAACAGAGATAGGACTTGAGGCTTGTCTTTGGGTAGGTTAAAGTCTTGAAACGTTCCAAAAGGGTGAAGAGACAAGACGTCAGGAGCATTTAACAACTTTCTGTAACCAACAACCTGTCCTCTGGATACAGTCATAGGAAGCGCAGTAAGGTTGGCAACTAGTAATTGAACAGGATCCTTGTGGGAAACGTCCAGAATTCCAGGACAAAGGTAAGGCTTGTTACGCCCCAGCAAAGGAGGGGAGTACAGCTCTAAGAAAGTCTGTTCAGGTAGTTCATATGATATCTGGGAGTCTATGATAGCCTGAGAGCCTGGAGGGATGGTGATAGCAGACGTGGCCATGAGAGGGATTCCCTCAGTTGCAGGACAAGCCATGGGAGGACACTTCATGTTGGTGGAATGGGTTTGGTATTTTAGGGTGAAAACCCCAGTGGGGTACTCCAGAGTACATGTCTTCAAACGTTTACCAGGAACTTTGATTGGCTCCTCAAAGATCAGAGGGACTTTGTACCCTAGGATAGAAAGATAACCATCCTTTAGGTTGATGATCCCATTATATTCCCAAAGGAACTGGGTACCAACCAAAAGGTCATAGCTCTCATTTTCTAGAACAACAGCCGGCGCAGCCAACAGGAGTTTACCAAATTGCATTGGTAAGGCAGAGTACGCGCCAATGGCGCAAGTCATGGAGAGACCAGCGGTGCCATAGGATTGATGGTAGTTGAGGTTGGGGGCCAGCTTAAGTTTCTTCACCAGTTTAGAAGAAACAACGTTGACAGGAGAACCAGTGTCCAGGACGGCTTTGATCTTTACTTTTTGGATAGATATCTCTACCTGGGTGGTGGTGCGTCCAAAGGGTGGCAGAACAGCCAAGATATCCTGCGCCTCAGCTAGTTCCTTGTCCCATTTCTCAATCATGCATCTTAGTCCCGGAAACTCCTTATATACAGTTTGGAGAGGGAGTGAGACAGATACATTCTTGAAAACGGCGTCTGCAACTTCAGCGGCTTCCTCTGATGATTCCACTAATACAGGGGACCGTTTTGCCTGAGTAAGATAGGGGCAGGAGACAACTGCTTTGGCCTCAGACAAGGGCTTGGAGGTAGTTGTAGTCTTCCCAGATTGTAGCTTGTAGGGAACTGCAATAGTCTCAGGGACAGCAAGAACAGAATACCTGTATGCATCAGGGTCTTCAACATCAGATTCATCCACATCAGAATCATCAGAAATGTCATGGAACAGAAGGAGGATAGGAGGAGCTTCATCATCAGCAGGCTCAGAGTCAGTAGCAGGCGGAGGTGTAGAAGGAGACTGGGAAGAATTGTCAACCAAGAGCGTCTCCGCCTCTAGGTTGACTGTTCTTTTCCCAACTGATCCTTGGGATCAGCTCCTTCAACCCGCGGATTGGTGCAGACGCAAGAGTGGTGGCCTATCTGACCGCAGTTGTGGCAACCCTGACGTTGAGGAGGATTTTGTGAGTTCATAGTGAGGATACAAGGGCCGCAAGAAGAGGAGCCAGAGTTGGAAGCGGCACAACTCTCCCAAACAACTGCCCCAGAATGGGTAAGATGCATATCTTGTAGCAGTGTCTTTATACTTTTCATGGAGGACAGCATAGCCTTGTGGGCCTTGAAATGAAGGCACAGGAGTTGATTCACCTTGAGGGCCTGGGCGCAGGCCATATACGCTTCATGCGCCGTCAATTGTCTGCTTGTTATTAATTGTTGTCCCTCCATGTAAAATCTGTCTGCAAATTCAGCTAACGTCTCTTTGGGCTTGAAAGATATGTGCATGAAGGCATCCTTTTTCACCTCCAGGCTAAGATCACCACCAAACTTGTCAATCAGGAGCTGTTTCATGTCTTCCCAGGTCTCAATGGTGGGCAGCTCTGGCACAACTACTTCTTGACAGGTCGGGTGTAGACAGGTTAGAATGTGTTCCTTCTTAACCTCATCTGATGCTTGTCTCATGGCAGTCTCATAAATAGTTAAGAAAGCTGCAATAGTTGAGGTTTTGGGATCAAAGACTTGCTTAAAAGTAGGCTTGAAGTGTGCCTTGGGAGCTGGACCACCATTGCTGCTATCAAGTACATTTATGCGCAGGGAGAACTCAGCTTCAGATTTGGAGGGGGGTTGTCTAGCCCATAGTTGTCGAACACTTTCTTCAAGGGTTGTCAGAGTCTTGGTAGTTCTGGCACCCATAGTGTTGGCTAGAGTGGTCTGTTGTTCAGTAACATCTAGGCGTTGTCCTTGGGTAGTGACAACAGTGGAGAGCTCAGCCAGCCGCAAAGTAAGGGATGGCCCCACTGATAGGCAGGGGGCAAATCTGTTGTTTACCAAATCAATCAGCTCACTCATCTCCTGTACGTCTCTGTCCAACTCAGTCTGGTCTTGTTTCAAATGGTCCACCTCATTAGCTAGGGCAATCAACTCCCTAGCACAGTGGATTTGAGGAGCCCCCGCCAAACCAGGACAACAGCCATCTTCCTTGTTAACCCCAAGTGGGCTAGCAGCAGCCGTCACTACCTCACGTAAAGCAGCAACTTCTTGCTGTAGTTCAGCAACCTGAGCAGTCAGCGCAAGAACCTGGGGGTCAGGTTGAGGCATTTCAGTAGGACGTCCTTGGCTACAAGTGGAAGCGCGTAATTCTTGGATGGCCTCCCAGATCCTCTGCTCTCTGTCCACCAGATCATCAGCAGGAGGAGAAGGCGGAACATCAGGTTTGGGAGTAGACAGCTCATTCACCTGACTCTGAAGTTTGGCTATAGCAGCAGCAGTGGTAGCTCTCTCTTGATCAAATTCCGCACTGAGTTCATTTAGACCTTGGGCGGCAAGGTCAGCTACCTGTTGCAATTGCTCAAAGGAATAGACACTGAATGCATTGAGCTGTTGCACTAGGCGTTCAAAGTTGGAGAGATAAGCGTTTAGGGTGGAGTCTACTTGAGTTTGCCAGGGTTGTTCTAACTGGTGAAACTCATGTAGCTGCTCCCTAACGTACTCAGGGATGGACTGGCGCATTTGCTCAATGGAATTGACTAAACGTGTTTGAGAGGTGACCAAATCACGCTGATTGTCAGATACCAGGGAGAACAGGGAATGAATCCATTGTTGGTAGGCAGCAAACTGGTCCCAATGATGGGTAACAGCTGCTTGTAGAGACAAGATCTCTTGAACGTGGAGTCCCAACACCATCTGGTGGTGGGCCAAGGCAGGCTGTACAAAGGATGACAGCAGGTGATCAGCGGAGCCAGCCGCTGAGAGGAGATGTTGTGGAAACTGAGGGGCCACAATTAACTCATAGTATTTGGCACAGCTAAACTGTAGCTGAAGGCAAGGGATGGCCCCGTCCCGAGCTATCCCAAGGGCTACTGCCATGACTTGTTCCAAGTCAGGGGTACCCATAGGGTAAGCAACTAGGCAGGGACCATTCCCAAGGTTCAGTACAGTAGGGACAATAGGCGGGTTGGCAATGTCTTCCTCAATAGGAGGGCTGGTAATTTCAGGCAAGGTTGACTCCCAAATAGGCGGAGGCAAGGGACCTGAAAACGTAGATGCAAAAGGGATAACCAAGGGGCTTACAGCCCCTGTAGTGAGCACCATTTTTGTTGTGTTCTGAGGCGCGGCACAGACACACAACGGGAAATCCTAACCTTAGGATTGGATTTGTACTAAGTCTTGGTTAGATGACAGGGAAGGCAATTGTGTTTACCTTGCGGCCCTGGATGAATAATCTCTACTAGGCGTGGCTAGAGAGAGGCGCGGAAGTACAGAAGACACAAAGACAAAAATGTGAATAGAACTTAATTTTATTGGTGAATAAGGAAATGGATTATATAGTGGTTGGGAATACCACAAAACACTACCAGGACAGTAGGATCACTTGCCACAAGCATGAGTGGGGCAAGTGAGTTGCGCAGAGTCAGGAAACCAAACAATCATATTTCCTGATGCAGAAACCAGTTCATTTTGAGAGTCAAAAGCAAAAGCAAGAGATTTGTCTTTGAAATGGCCCACCAAAGGCAAAATCAAAACATGGTGAATGCCGTTATTCACAACAGTGGGCAAGGAAGAAACACAAGAAGGTAGTCTAAAAAACAAAATTAATAAATTTTCAAAATACTTACCTTTTTTTCTTAGAAAATGTAGACGGCAAACTCCGCCAAGTCCTGGTCCCCTTTGTCCTGGCCACCTTTTATGCAAATTATGCCACTCACGTGGCCAAGAAGTTGTATCTGTCCCCCCTGTTGTGCAGGAGCTGGAGGACCACATCCATGGGTCCTTTCCTATGTCCAGGGAGGCATTGGCTGGGCTGACAGCATGGAGAGGGGGCATCTGAGTGGGCAGTTACTGCCTACAAGGATGCCCAACTGGTCCACCTGGACCCAGTTAACCTCAGTGGAGTTTACTGTGTAAACTCCATTGAGCTTGTTTGGGACGTCCTGGCAACGCTCCCATTCAAGAATGTACCAGAGATGGGCCGGGCTCATGCGGCTGCTTGCTTCTGCTTCCCGTTGGAGCATACCCTATCTTACCTTCTGGACAACTTTGGGCGCGCGGTGGGGAAATTGGCTGTTGCAGACGCAACAGCCGTCAAGAAAACTAAGATCCTCCTTGCAGACTTTGGGCTAGCCTGGAGTGCAGATGAGACAGGGCTCCCCTTGGCAATGGATCTTACCTTTGCAAAGACCAGGCACAATAAGAAGATCAGTGCAGTCTATAATAAATTATGTGAGTTCACGGAAGCCTTTGCTGGGCAAAGGCTTCACTTGGTGGTTTACCTTGGCTATCTTTTCTTCTTTGGGATGAGCGCCAGCGTAGAGGATCTAGACAGGGTCCTTCTGGGAATTGACAAGGCCCAGCTTGCACTTGACGGGAAGAAGGTCCCCCCTGGATATGACTCGGTGGACCATGTAATCCAAGACGCCCTGGTCCTGGCAGGGATTTACGGGTTTGCAGCCCCACCCAAAAAGCTGCTCCTCAGTTTGCACCTAACCCTACTCCCCTTCACCAGCAGGAGGGAGTTTTTTAATAAGGGTGTATCCACCGTCCACAGTGTGGCAGTGGAGGTTGTGCGCCACCTCCATTGCAGGGTGGGTACATACCAAAGAACTCACTACAGGTGTTTGCAATAAATTCTCTCTTCTAATAAATTTCATTACAATTCATATTATTTTTATTATAATAAAATTTTCTAATTCTTATTTCAGCAAACCAGTTTTGCAAAATATATTGCGGAAACAGGTTTCATAAAAGCATAAAATAATATGTTAATAAAATAAATTCCAACTTGTACATTTTACGTTTAATTTTTATAAGACTATTTTATATTTATTTGACAAAAGTGGTATAAATCTATTTGCGTAATCCAGTATCAAGCGTTTGGGATTACCTCAGATGGCATAATAAAATAATATATAATAAAATAAATAAATTACTTACATCTATTGATGGTCCTTCTGAATGTGATTGCGGGCGTGGAAACATCTAAATATAAAATGATAATTAATAAATCTTGAATAGTAAATAAGAGAATATAAAAAAATTGGACACACTAAGCCTTTAATTGATTGGCTGTTTGGCTAGGCACGCGGGGATGAACAAATCAGCGTGGCCATAGAATTTGGCCACAGTCTCAGCTGGGAGGGTGTGGATCCCGGCCTGCAGCAAATTAAAGAGGTCCTTGGTCCCAGTTGGGGTTCCTTGCTTGACAACTTGCTTGAGCCACCCAAAGACTTCCTCGATGGGATTTAGGAAGGGCAAATAGGCTGGGAGGAAGAGAAGGCGCAAATTTGCCGTGGCCAATTGCTGGGGGCCCACAGCAATGCTGGTGTCAATTGATGGAAATTCTTCAAGAATGTCAGCCACTTTGTGGAGACCAACATTGTCCAACACAATGACATTGGTGAAGCCAGGGCTTGTGCGCCTCAGGTGCTCCTGGACCAATTGGAGAAATGATAGAAAGGTCCTGCTGTTATGCGAACCCAATATCATTTGGTAGAGCTTGACCCCCTTTGGACCAAGGAGAGCCACCATCAAGTAGGCTGTGGCGCGGACTGCAGCACGCCAAGCCATCCTGTCATTGGAGCCTTTGGGGACATAGCCATACCCATTGCACATTGACAAGGCAAATGCTGATTTGTCAATATAGTAAAATTTTACCGTCCCCTTGGCTTTGAGGGCAGTGTACGCCTCTGCGTATTTTTTCTGGGTCTCAACATTGGCTGGGCTGTTTCTGTTGTAGGGAGATACCCCGAGCTTTTTCCAAGAAAATCACATTCCCTTCACCAGATGGTAGTAAAAGGAAATTGAGGCCTCAATCCCAAAAGTAGATTTGACCATGGCCTGTATATTTGCCAGTTCAAGATGGCAATCCCAGGTTATCCACTGGCGGATTGCCCATTTGTGCTCCTTGGTGAGCATGGTAGAAACACGCAAGGATTTCTCCGCGGCAAGGACACAACCAGTATTGATGAATTTTTGGAAGGTCTTGCTGGCGTACTTGGGATCCACTCCAACAAGGGCCGCAGCCGCCTTGTAATCACCAGATTCCTGCATTAGCTTAAGCAGGATGATGTGTTTGATGTCAGGGATGCGCTTCTGGGCGGGCTTTTTAGCGGTGGGGATTGACTTGTTGGCATTGGGCACAACACAGGGCATAGGTACCTTGGTATAGAAGGCTGCAACCTTTTTTAACACCAGCTGTCCCTCATTGGTTTGATAGAACTTGGGCTCCTTGTCATCCTCCTGATTGCCATCACTGACGTAGGGCTTGTAGCTAGTATCAAGTACAGGCTTCACCTTCTCCAGCATGGCTGACGGGACCAACTCTTGCCGGTACACAACGTCAAACACATACAAAGTAAGTTCTACCTCCTTGTTTCTAACTTTCTTGGTGAAGGTAACCTTGGTTGGCTTCCGGGTCAGCTTGGGGACCCAAGGGTTTATGCTCTGCACCCTAGCAGCTTGTGCTCCTTGAACCAGCTGTGTCAGTGCAGCGTCACTATGGAACTCTCCTCTCCTGTCTCCTCCTTGAGTAGGCACTTGGGTTGCACTAACTCTATTCTTTGACCCATGGGGGCAACTGCAACCGCGGCGCACAACAGGTGTATTGGTACTCTGGTGTTGTGTTCCTTCCATTTTAAAATTTAATAAAATATTAAATAAATTTCAATTAAGTTACTCCCTAATTTTAATTTTTGCTTTTATCTGAATATGGATATTTAATTAATATTTTTCCCCACCCAATATCCCAATTATAGATTTTTTATTTCTTAATTAGTTGTTTTTGGTTTTACAACGCCCATTTTAGAATACTCAAAAAAATCCACCCATTTTCCTAGATTTTACTGCCAAATTCAAACACCCAACACAATATTTTTAAAATTTATGTTTCAGATCTTGTGTCTTATTTTAGATACCTTGGTATCATTCATGATTACAATCCATTGCACACATTGTGTGAGTGATTTTGTTTACATAGTGAGTTGCTATTGTGTTTTGTTTTTGGTTTGAGTTTTGACACACCTTGCTTGGGTGTATTTTGTCACCAATTCACATAGTAAACATATGTACACCAAAAGTCAACTCACACCATTTTGTTTGTGAATCAATGTATTTTGGATTGTATTTTGAATGGTTTTGCTTTGCGTGTGAGCCCTTTGTTGCTGTGTTGACTCATTTTGCCCATTAACACCAATAAACCCTGTTAACAGAGTGTATATTTTAACCTGAGAGTTGGATTTTGTTTAAATCTGAAATCATTTTGTTTAAATCTGAGGTATTTTTGGTTGTTGCCATAGCTTTTAAAACTACTGTAGTCCAGGCAGCCTTGAGGGGGACCCAAGCAGCTTTAACAACGTGCTAGTGTAAAAGCAGGGTAAAAGTCAAGCAAAACAAGAGAAAATCAAGTTAACAGCAGTTAATTATACTAACGGTTAGCTCAAAATTTGATTTTGGACAGGAGTTTTGAGAGCAGGAACCTTTTTGAAGAAAGCTATACACTGAAAATTCCCTTAGTGGTTTCAAAAAGGGAGCCAGGTTCAAAGGAGGCTTACAGAAGGTAATATAAGTATAGAAAAGGACCAGCACTTTTAAATTTTATAAGGAACTCAACAAGAGTTCAAACTTAATAAAATTTATATAAAATTTTTGCAACAAGTTCTAAACTTTAATGTGAGTAGAAAATCAACAAGCATGGGACTTTCAGTCCCCTGGCTATGTTAAAAGGAATGGGTTGACACTGGACTATCACATGACCAGCTGAATGGGGTCTGATTGGCCAGGAGAGAATATTTGCTGACCTGAGTCAGGAGAGTTGGAGAGTTTTGAATTAATTTCTGCCCCCCCCTCTGATTGACTAGAATTGCCTTCAGAACCTTGTTGATCAATTGATTTTAGTGAGACTGATGGGGAGCAATTTGATTGGGTGGTCCTAATGCTTTTTAACAACGGTCAACACCAGGCTAAAAAAAATCTAAATTAATCAAGGCTTCTTCCATGGGAGGGGCAGTGGAGGGTGAAGACTCCACAGGGTAGGCAACAACAAATCTTTCATCAACAGTGTGAGCTAAATCTTCAAGTGAATTGAGTGGTTTAGCTGGACTTTGAGAGGATTTCTTTGTACGACGGGGGAAGACTGTCCTATCCAAGGCCAAAGGGGGCAGTGAATTTACAGGCCCAGTACATTTCACAGAATATCCCCCAACCCGGCATATTCAGAGTTCACTCTAGAGGAAATCCTGATCTACACCCCCAAAGCCAGAACCCAAAAGACATAGATTATTGGCCAAAAAGAATCCTGGATAACTGTTCCCCCTCTGCTATTCTGAGATAAATATAACTACCGTGCCAGCCTACCTAGTTCCAATGACCCCACCTCTAACCCTGCGGCCCAACTGCCCAAAAGAATCTGTGGCAGCCAACAAGTCCACTTCAACACAACTATTTGGAGTAATTCACATCACTCTAACTGGGCTTGTGGATTTTATGGTTCCCTTTAATGGACCCTGGGCCATCATAGGCAAATCCTTATCATGTATTGTAAAATTAGCTCCTATTCTCTGATGGGCCCTTCCCTACGGGCCTGCAGGCTGTCTTCCCGCAAGTCCTCAAGAACCCTCCCCCCCGCAGGATGGATCCCTGACAATTACAGATCACTCAGAAGAGCACTAAGAAAATGGTGCTGTATATTAACAACATGGGCAGGAACATAACTATTATAAATAATCAGCCTAATGACAAATAAAGTAAACTTAAATTGAAAACGTTTAAATTTGGTATTTCTTCTAAAAACAAAACCATTTTATAATTTGACATTTTGAGCTTATAGAATTTAAATTTATTTTTGCTGAAATGATTTATTTTCAGCTTTCAAAGTTTTTGTTATTTTTTGAGGATGTTATAGAAAAGCAAGTTGGTTTTCACCTATCTTACACTTGGGATATAAACCCTAGATTTAGAAATAAAGAGGAGAAATCTTTTCAAGATTATCCTTATGAGTTGGATTTGATCAAATATAGTGAAAATAAGATGAGATTTTTGTAATCCAATGGGGGAATTAATCACTTAAGGAAGATATGACTCTTGAATTTAGCATCATTATATTTTCATTGACTGGAAATTGAGCTTTTTGTTTTACATTTTTTAAAAAAAAACCATCTTTTTGGATGATAAAAAAGACTATGTTATAATAAGTGATAACAAAATTTTCCAGTTTATTGAATTATTTTTCTGTATCCATACAGTGGTTTTAAAAGCTATGGCAACAAGAAAAAACAATTCAGATTTAAACAAAATGAACTCAGATTTAAATAAAATTAAAATGAATCCAAATCTATTGTAAATTGATAAAAACCAATTTATATTGATTTACAACAGATTTGAAATCCATTTCAATTTTGTTTAAATCTGAGTTCATTTCATTTTAAATCTGAATTGTTTTTTCTTGTTGCCATAGCTTTTAAAACTACTATACTGGCTTCTTCCTGATATTTTACAGTAGCTTTCAAAGCTGTGGCGCTAAGCAAAACCAACTTGGGTTCAAACAAAAGTGAAGGCAATGAATTTATACTGATTAACTATAGGTTTGAGTCCACTTCTATTTGTTTGCATCCAAGTTGGTTTTGCTTAGTGTCACAGCTTTGAAAACTGCTACATCTAAATTTACGCTTCATCAAATATATATTCTACCTGATAAGGCGCTCTATCCTAATAATTCAAAAACAAGAATCAAACCATTATCTTATCAATAAATGATCATATATGGCTTTAGCTGGGTAATACATAAAAATAGGCTGCATGTACTTCCTGAAGGTTTTATCTAATTTAAAACTTCTGCAAGTTAACATGAGAGTCATATTTGGCATGATATTTATCATTGTTACACTACTATTAGCTTCTACAATGTATTAAATGGCTCACCTAGTTGATTACATTGTTGTGAAAATGTAACATGTGCTGTTTAAAATCTTTATATAGATAATTCTTATCAAGTTTGATCATGAAGCTTACTTTATCCCTAATAAATCACCACTAACATTTTAGCTCAAGTTTAAGATACCTATTTTGCTTGCTTTAAAGTTAAATGCATTGTCTGCAGATAGGAATTATATATCTGCAAGATAAGCAATACTTTCCATGTAGGATTACTGCTAAGATAGATTAATGTATGGTTGAGTTGTTTTTCAACAAATAGCCTGGATGGTAAATAATTGCTACAACTAAAAGTAGCTAAACTATAAAAGATCAATGTAGTAGTTTTTGGAGCTGTCACCAATTAAAATTGAGCCATCTGTAAGCGAGATGAACTTGAAAGTAAACAAAACCAACCTAGCTCAGAAAAAATAGAAGGGGCCAAGATCTATTCTAAATAGATATAAATTAATCATCTTTATGTTACTCTGAGCTGAGTTGGTTTTGTTTAAATCCAAGTTCATCTCGCTTACAGACAACTCAATTTTGCTTGTTGCCACAGCTTCAAAAACTACTCCATCACTTTGCTATAGTAAGCTGGATATCAGGGGTAGAGCAGCACTCTGTGATTTAAATAAGTTGAATGTTTATAGCCTATAGGCCTGCCAAAAAAATAAGTGGGGTTTTAAATATTGGACTGGGCAGATATAAAAATATAGTTGGTTATAAATCAATTCGTCTTCCAAGTGTATAATTTTATTAAGGTTTTTTATCCAGCTCCAGCTATAACCCTAGCCCTTCTAAAACTTGGGCTTTCCTTGAGACGTGCTGAGTTGAAAAGTCCTTTTAAAACTGATTGGTGGGGTGAGATCAGCACCAACAGTTCAGGGCTTCTGCTGGTGTGTGATGGGGTAAGTTTTTCTGATAAGTTATGCTGGGAGGATAATATTTCAATCATTGAGATATATTTTACCATTTAGAAGGGGTTCACATTATGGTGAGAAGAAGCGCTCATCAGGGAGAGTGTGCACATTGATCATCATCCAGGGTGGTTCAAACCTAAGCAAGGATTCAACCCAAGTTGATTGGTTTGGATGGGAAGCACAATGATTTGCAGGTAGAACGGTTTCTGCGACAATCATGGAACTGGAAGAAACTGTACATCACTTGGGATGTAAACTTACCTACTACAAACATTGTTAAAGTTGAATTATGAAGAGATTAATTATTGGCTGAGGGTGGCTTGAATTGATTGGGTTACAATGCCTCATCCTTAGGATACCTCACAATTGTTTATGTTGTACTTGAATAATAGACTTGATATTATTTTAAATCAGCCAGGCTAATTGAGTTGCAGTGAGATTCAATAATGAGTTGATTTGACTCAGGTATCTGTGAGAGTCTGGTTGGAGGCTGCTCAGCCTTAAAGAAAAATAGGAAGGTTCTAGAGAACATACTATCCATTGAGAGTTTGAATTGAACTGACTATATACATTAAATTGAAAGGGGCTATAGTCTATTTAAATGTCTATTTAAAATTAGTTTAGTTAAAAGAAAGCTCGCTTTGATAAAGAGACTAGAAGCTACCAATCATAATATCAAATAGATATACATTCAGAATAATATTGAATTTAGTTCTAAATTATTTTTTTTTTAGTTTAAAAAAGAGTGGAATTTAGAGAGATTGATTTATTGAGGATGCAGATTCAGCAGGAGAGAACAAGAGCCAGTGCATTACTTTAAGCTGGAGACTGAGAGTCAATCCATAGATAAAAGTGTAGCACATAACTTATTAAGGAGGTCCAACGAGGGCAGGATAAAAATACTGGGATTAGGATTAGTATTAATTTTGATCATAGGAAGAGTCCATCAATAATGAAGTTGACAAAGCGAGAGGCATACTGAAAGCATTCAACCTCCCAATCAGCAAGATTCTCAAAGTTAAACTGCACATATGATGATGCAAAGGAGAAGTATGCTGCTGCCTCAATAGTAGGATCACCACCTATAGAAAAGGCTGAGTTGGTATAGAGAACTACAGAGCAGATGACAGCCAGTAAAGCGCGAACAGTGCCAGTCAGTGGCTGGAGTAGAAGAAGCTTGGTCAGGTATTTGATATCAAGCATAGCTCCAGCAGATGGCACATACTGATAGAACGACATGATAAGATCAATGTCACGTTGGGTAAGACCTTGGCATGAGCTCAGACAGAGAACCTTTAGAAGAAGAGCCAGACTCTCATTTTCATTGGGTAGACTAGACAGCAGAGGGAACTCAAATCCATCAGACTTGGTAGGGCTTGTTGACACAAGTGAGCTCTCCTGCTCAAGGGGGATATGCAGGTTGGATGGCACATTATGGAGTCCATCAAGCATTGGATACAAAGGTAATTGAAAGCTGGCCATCTTGCTTTCTTGAGTCCATCCTGCCACCATTAAATACCCAACTTCGCTCCCAAAAAGAGCTCATCTACCCAATCAGAAACGATCTGCGTTTTCATCTTTATTCAGCTTAAATGGATCGACACCACAATCACATGACAGACAATCCGGCGATCCGGATCCAAAGTTCCAAAGCAGCTCCCTAATATCCGCCAATCCCAATCTTCACTCCCGTTTAATCCCAGTTTGCAGATAGAAACCTCACTTTTATTTGCACTTGTGTCCCGATGCTACTAAATAAATCCACCCGCACTTCTGAGTGCGCACACCACTGCAGCTTCTGGGTTTAGTATTTGTCTTAGGTTTCACGGAACTGATTAACGAAGAAAAGCCATTCGGCACAACATTCCGACCTGATTTTTTATTTCAAATTTAATTATTTTCACTTATTATTTGAGCGAGTTAAATCAACTCTCGCTATGCACAGATGGGCTGGATTTTAAGCCAAGGTCCAACCAATTCTTCCACACTTTGAAAATTTTATCGCAACTTTGCGTCAATGGTCCCTCAGCTCTCAATAAACTAAGATTGATTTCCAGGCTTTTTTTTAAAAAAAATTATCAAGTTTATTATGATGTTATAGCGGGGAAATGGGGGACGTCTCATGGACTCGCCCAATTTTTTCCTTTAAAAAACAAGGAGTCGTTCAACCTTGAATTTCATGCCTTGATTTCAAAAAACTGCTAATTTAAAATATTTGTCTAGCTTTTGATCTCCCTATAAATTTAAACCATCTCGAAAAAGTGCATGATTGAAAATAGACACTAGAAATTCACGTTTTAATGTTTTATTTAAATTTTTCCAGCCAAGATTGTCGTGGAAGCATCCTCTAGATCAGTTCACTCATTTTAAAAAGAAGGGATATCGGAACGGCTTTTTTATCACTTTTATAAAAAAGCAAGTTCCTGATGGTCACTTTATTTGTTACACACAATGTTTAAGTAAGAGATATATATCTTTTGTTCAATGATTTTCTAAGCTAATTTATTGTGTTATACTTCACTTTTATTTTTAAAATCTATACAGGCGCTCTAACTTCAGTTACCCGGTATGCTTCATATTTGTGATAAACATGATTTTATCATCACCTTCCTTGTGTTTAATGCATTACTGATATTGTTTTATGTTTTCTATGCTTCATGGTAGTATTTAGTGACTTAAATGTATTGGATATTTACTTATCACAAGAGACAGTTTTGTTAAGATTATTTGCAGTTGAACTACCATCCTTCTTCTTTACATCCACTTCTATAAAAACTCACAACATAAGCCAAGGTTAAGGGAAGAATCGATCGAACCACACCTAAGACTGAGTCATAGGTAAAGCTATCTGTTTGACTATATGAGTAAGGCAGATCATTTCTCAAGAAAGTATTGGATAACTTTTTGATATCTATCCTAGATTTTTGGATCAAGATTCAACTTATCTAAGATCAACAGCTTTTCTCCTTTCGGTAGTTGTTTTGAATAAAAGTAAATAAACTCTCATTAAAAACAGCAAGAAAAGTGCTTATAATAGACTTGATATAGTGTTAAAAGCTTAGTATGTTGTTTTGAAACGTTAAATAGTTCAAAAACTCCTAATTGGACGCAATCATAGCGATGCGTTTCAAATATCAAGTTAGATGTTAGTATTAAGCTAACTTATACGATTGATCAACATTTGCTAGAATGACAATATATCCTCAAGCAATGATAATTCTTACCATCCCAACTCTGCTTGGTTCTAAATAGCTTAAGACATGAGAGCTTGCAGTATCTGCTAAAAATATTCCAGCTTCCAAATCTTTATAAAGCGGCCCCTCTAAAGATGTGCTTTCCTTGACCAGTAGAATTGCATTTATAACTCGGGAAAGTTTTTCTATTTAAAATATTTCAATCTTATTTAAATTAGCCAGGGTTTGAAAATGCTGAGCCATTACTTTAAATCCTGCTGGATAAACACAAAGTGGTCAGTCAAAGCTAGATTGCTTAATATTATGTAATATAAGACAGCCAGAAAGAAAGCCCTGGCTTGATCCTGGGGTCAAGTACCAACAGAGTGCCCCTGGCAGAATGTTAAATTAGAATTCTCATAACACATAGCAAGGAATTAGAGAAGACAAGATAAAGACAGAAAATGATTCAGAGCAGAGTAAGTTGACCAAGGAATATTATCCTAATCTCCTTCAGAATAAAGCATATCATTACCAGCCTGTACCACCCACAAGAAAATGAAATAGTTAGAACAACTAAACATGCTCACTAAATGGAAGCCCCTCAGGTAAGTTATCTGATAACAATCCAAAAGCCTGGGTTGACATGCTGCCAACAGCACTCATGGTATGCAGAACTTGGAGCCAATCACAATACAGGCAAAAGCCTGTACAAACTTTTCTATGGGCAGAAGCCCACCTTGTTAGTACTGCTGCAGGACCATGCTTACCTATACCCAAAAAGTTACCAGACAAAAGTGAACCTAACATACACTGTGCCAGAAAAGACCAAGAGGATATGGAGAGGAAAAGGATTAAAAGAGAGGTAGTCCCTTTGCAACAAGAAAGATTCCAGGTTTGAGGACAAAATCTGGGCTGTCAATCATGACCAGCATAAGTTGAATCCAGGGTTATGTGGACCAGGCATTGTCATGGAAGTCAAACCTAACAACACCTACCTTTTCAAAGGAATTGGCACAAGAACTAAACTTAAACTGTATGTACCATGATTGACTCCACCTATGCAAAGCAAGAGCAGCCCAACACAACTCCAGACTCCCTGTCCCCAATGCCAAGCTGGATCAGTACCAATCGCATATCCCCAACACTCTCAAGAAAATTCCCAAGGCTCCGCCTTCCGGCACCCCAGGGGAGATGTCATAACATCTTTGATTACTCTCTCTTGGGGAATTAATGCCCCAAGTAGTTCAC